>CAOLHI010006088.1:0-43377 GCA_948474755.1 Ctenosaura bakeri | reverse complement strand
ACCCTATCCTGAGGGAGGGAGCACTTTCTATCCTGTGTTATATGTTGCTCAGCTTCCAGCATTCCCACGAGGCATTTCACTTGGTAAGGAGGCTCATTCTAATTCAACATACAGGTATTTAATTATCTGTCAGCGGAAGTATAGCTTGGTCCATCATTCCTGAATTCTCATGGTGATTAGAACTAATGAGAGCTGGACTCCACCATGTCTGGAAGGCCCAGAGCTTTGAAAAGTTACTTTTTAGACTACAACTTTCAGAATCTCCAGCACAGGCTTATGGATTATGAGAGTCCCCAGAGTAACTTTTCTTGGTGCTGGGACCTGGAATGTTTACTGAAAAGAGAAAATAATATTGAAAGAAAAGGTTCTGGACAACTTGAGCAAGTGCACGAGGGACACGTTTTTTTAAAAGAGCCAAACTGTGGTACATATTGAAGTGAATTCCTAACACATCTAAATTACACATACAAACTCTCTTTTAGGCAAAGCTAAAAGCAGAGGAGGATGTAATAAAATACAAGCATATCTCAGTTAATAAAGTCTCTGACAAAGAAATTTCTTTTTACAAATTTTTATGTCTGCCAAGCCCTACCCTTTTCTCCTGTCCTCTCTTGTCCAGATAGAAGTTTTTTTTATTTTTACCAGCATCAGGATCAGTGGATAGTGAAGCATTACTGAAAAAATAGATTTTTGGTATTGGATTGCAGCTATGTGACTTGAGCTGGAAAAGAATAGGATTCTACTCTAGCCATTCCTCCTGCAGCTGTGTGTTGCTGCCTACAACAGGCAAGGTAAACAGCAGCTGCCTCCAGAATCCTGTACTGAGTGTGCATGAACAACAAGATAGAGAGAAACAGGGAGAATGGGTAAGCTGGTGAAAGAAATAAAAAAAAAATCTGGCTGTATTTGGAAAGTGACTTTCAACTGGTCTCTAGGAAGTTTAAAATATTTTTGTTTACTTATGCCCAACAATATATCTACTTTGTTAACTGAGGTATACCTGTATCAGATTAGCATGTTTTGCATGACTCATTTTTCTCCAGGCTTTCAAGTACCGTCTCTGATGGGTGGCTGTAGAGAGCCCAAAGGACATTTTTGGACCCTCTAGACTGCCTCTTAGTCACTAATTTTGGGAGCAATCCCTTATATCTTTTGAGCATGTTTTCCACTCTGAAAGTCTGAAACAATAAGAAAGGGGACAATTGCACAATTGCACTACCTAGAAGCTTCTGAAGGTGCAGTCACACTTTTGTTTGGACTACTAATAGTAATTTTTTTTTTCTGTTGGAGGGCATCGGAGAGAGCCAAGGGCCACATCAAAACCCTGCCCTGGTTCTGTGTGGCTTACAGGCAATAGTATTCCTTGCAACCACTCCCCTTAAATACCCTATTTGCTGGTGTATAAGACACACTTTTTTCCTGCAAAAGACTGTTTGAAAATGGAGTGCGTCTTATATGCCAGTGCATCTTATATGCCGGCAAATAAGGTGCCATAA
Organism: Ctenosaura bakeri; assembly: GCA_948474755.1. Taxonomy (NCBI): domain Eukaryota; kingdom Metazoa; phylum Chordata; class Lepidosauria; order Squamata; family Iguanidae; genus Ctenosaura; species Ctenosaura bakeri. Next base: position 41,881 of record CAOLHI010006088.1, on the reverse strand, counting down.
AGACTTTTCGACTTCTCAAATGTCTTACAGCTATGTTTTCATAGCCCTCAACACTAGAAATTTACTTTTAAAGCAAAAGATAGGTGAGTTCTGAAGATGCCAAATCTTGTGCTGAACATCTCATCCTATACTTTCTTGAACTGGTACAGTGCACACATCATTGATGAAGAAGTCTAATGCTATAGCTATGCATAATGTGACAGTCAGAGTATCATTTGGTGTGTGCTTTAGAGACTATCCAATTATGGACTTAAACCAACTGCTTCTTGAACCAATTTGCTTCTGAGTACAGTTGAAGCGCTGGTTTGACTCGCAAATGCCTGGTGTCTTGATGTCAGGATTTATGAAAGACATTCACCTCCTATACAAACTTGCCCAAAATTTAAGATCCTGAGCAGAGACACTGTTGTGTGTCATAAAGAGGCAACATTAGCGAGTATACAAGACATGACCCTCAGCAGCAACACTTCAATAACACTTTGTGAACTCACTCTTAAGCATAGTCAAGTTAGCTACCTCTTTTTCAGGAAGTGGCCAAAATTGTATTGCTCTTGTATGGTGGGCGTGCAGTTTCGGGTCAGCCTAGATGACCTCTGGGTGTGAAAGAAAAGCAGTTAATTTCCTCTGCAATTGAAGTCCCTCTGTGTTTAAAGGAGAGACAAAGGAACCTTGTATAATGGAATGCTATCAGTTTGGCTTGACGTGCTAGCTCTTGGCAGTGTTACAGAAAGATTTGCAATATTTTGTAGGCACTGGTGGGAACTCATCAGTTTCCTGTCTTGAACATGTGATGTATTTGCACTGAAATGTATAAAGGCTTGTAAAACCTAAGGGGTGGGGCTCAGTCTTTTGGGAATGATCCTACTGAGACAATAAAATCTTTTTTCTAAAACCGAGGGTCTCTATCTTGGTTCTGCTACACTTGAAACCAGTTTTAACATTGAAACAATTCCAAAAGCCAACCTGTTCTTAAAGGATGTTGACTTTTAAAACTATTTCTGAAAAGCATTTTAATCTGTTTTTGAAGAATTTTTTTCTATTGTGTATTATCTATTGGAGGACCCCTGGGGGTTTGGGAGCTGATAGAACAAATATTTTTAATTTTAATTTTTAATAAATATTAAATAATAATAGTTAATTAACTGAGCTATGCATCTTTAGCTAGAACCCACTGCACTACTGGTCCAAACAGATTTTTTAATCAGGGAAGTCAGTTTTATAGCTGACAAAACAAAAACCTACAAGAGGGCTGGCCAATCAGAACACACCTCTGACCGATCAGTGCTGATCTCTCTTCCGAGAGAAGAGGTGGAACTACTCCTATTAAAGCTCTGATGATTGGCCAGCCCATGAGATGAGTGAGAACAAAACTAAGATGTAATAGAACCCCAAAGAAGTTACAAGTCTGCCATAGGCAATGGAGTTGGTTCTAGCTGCTTCTATCGAGACTGATTTTGCTCTATCTCCTTTTTAAGCTTCTCCCGCACATCCCTAGAGTGGTGGCTGCCCTCAAGAAGGAAAACTCCAACTCTGCGGCGAGCTGCCTGGAACAGCTGGCTGAGCTCATCCACTGCATGTTCTTCCGTTTCTCGGGATTCCCAGACCTCTACGAACCTGTCGTGGAGGCGATCAAAGTAACCACTTCCTTTTTGGGTCTGCGTGTAACAAACAGTTGGGGAGGAATGAATTAGAAAGTGTTCATCTGAAATACGAAAGACGTTCTATTGTTGCAACCGAGGCAAAGAAATAGACTTAAATCCATTAGCAAGTGCCAAACAGAGTAGATCCACTGAACTAATGGGATTTATGTAGATGTTGAGTTATAATTTGGCAAGTGAGTTGGTGGGTTGGGGATAGCAATTGGATTTGGGCCCTCAGGTGAGTCACTCTGGGTTTGCGTCAGAGGCCATTTCCTCACTAGACTGTTATAGCGCTATTATTCCACTTTCAACATCCCATGGAATCCTGGGGTTTGCAGTTTCGGGAGGGGCCAGCTGGCCCCTCCCGAAACTGCAAACCACAGGATTCCACAGGATGTTGAAAGTGGAATAATAGTGCTATAACAGTCTAGTGCAGAAATGGCCAGAGACTTAGCTTCAAGTACTAACTGCTTTGCTGTGTAAGGGGGAAGGTTGTGATGAGGTGAGGGATGGGAAGCTGGGAAGCTGGGAATGTTTGGGTAACAATCTGTGGTAAGAATGAGCAGATGCGGCTGCAAGGTCATACTGTTGGCAGGCTGAGTGAGAACATGGGAAAAGTGAATAGTGAGCCTAGGAAAAGTATTGTTTTGATTAGTTAACAAATGGAATGGCAGTAGCTTCTAATTTTGAAATATATTGGCTTCTATAGTACTACAGATCCAATGTCTAATTAGTCTTGGCAATTGCCAAGGTGTGCTGATGTTTCTTCCATGTTCTGAATAAAGCTTTTGAAACCTCTAAGCCAGGGATGTCAAACTCAATTTCATCTTGGGGTCGCATCAGCATTATGGTTGCCCTCAAAGGACCAGTTGTATCTGTAAGACTATATCAATATTTTGTAAGACTAATATATATGCCTCTTTCTGCCCCCTTTCCCTTCTCTGTGCCTCTTTCAGCCCCCCAGCTCCTCCCTGGTGCCTCTTTCTGCCTCCCTGCCCCTCTCTGTACCTGGTGAGCCCGATCCCCATATTGCAGGCCTCTGGCTGCCAGTATTCTGAAGAGGGGCCCAGCATCCAGCACTCGCAATCTACTTGTACTTCTGACTGCTCCTTTGTCCAACTCTTGCAAGCTGCACGGAGCATGCCATGGTAACCTGTGGCAAAGCTCTATCAGCAAGAGTTGGACAGAGGAGCAGTCAGAAGTAGAAGTAGATTGCGAGCGATGGCTGCTGGGCCCCTCTTCAGAAAACCAGCACCTGGGGCCCCAGTGTGGAGATCAGGCTTGCCAGGTGAGGGTGGAGTGCTGCAATTGCAGGAGAGGTGCGAGGGCCACATGAAATGGCCTGGTGGGCTGGATTCACCCTGCGGGTCTTGTGTTTGACACATGTGCTCTAAGCCTATTCTCTGAACTTGGAGCTAGTCTGTACATCACCAGTAGCAAGAACCACATATGGTGACGTGGCCTTTGGTGGGCGGGAGGGAAGAGATCATCACCAGGAGATAGCCAGTTTTCATTGTATACTATGGATACAGGGAAGGGATGAAGGGCTGCTTTGTTTAGATTGTACTGCCATGTTGTTGTATTTTAAGTATGGATTGTTTTTAGTAATAATTTTGTTGAGGTTTTTATCATTAAAAAAGGAAAAAACCAACCAACCAACATGTTAATGTATCATGTGAGACAGATTTACAATTAAACATACACCCCCAATTCACTTTGGCTTTTACTTTCGAAAGTAAATGCATTTAGTCAATAATAACATCACTCCCCATATTAAGATGAGCTTTAGGAAGTGGCATAGAATTAATATTGTGACTAATATAATCAATAAATCGGTACCAAATTTTGTAAAACCCAGAATAAGGTGTTAGCTGTGTACAAAGGAGAGTGTGAGAAAATAAAAATTTTGGATGAATGTTCTCAAAATCTCTTGACTGATAGATTCTGGGAGCTGTACTCCAAAAATAACTTTCCCAAGTTCTGTAGGATATACATAAAGGTGGTTGGCAAAAAGGACCTCAAATTTACTGCTTTTGTGATCTTGGCAAGGTGAATTTAAGTCCCTAAACTAGCCTGATAGGTGATTTTAGAAAGTGTTGCTACAACTCCGCAAACTAATTCTGCTTTTTTGGTTACTTTATTCTCCAAAGGAGCTTCCGATTCCAAATGAAGACCGAATAAAACACCTGCTCGGGCAAAATGCTTGGACGTCACAGAAGAATGAATTGGCCAGTTTTTATCCCCGCCTTGCTTCCAAATCTGAAACGGGGAAAATAGGGCTAATTAACCTTGGGAACACCTGCTATATGAACAGCATCATCCAAGCCCTCTTCATGGCCTCAGAGTAGGTTTCCTGCCTGCTTTGCACTTCTGTTTTCCTCTCCGACCTTTGATCAATGAGTTTTAGCCATTTCTGTATTTATTATATACATCACATGAAGGCTGATGGAAGTAGACTGGAATCTCATGGGACACACACAAAAATTTTTCTACTCTTAAGAGTAGACAGACCTTTCATTGCCATTAAAACCAAGTTTGTTGCTGTTCTCAGACTGCATCCCCATTTCATGAGCTGATGTCAGGGTACCCCCCAAATACACTGGTATTTTCAAAAAATGGATGTTATAATCTTGTCTCTTGGTAGATCACAGGCATATCTCAGTTAACAAAGCCTCTGACAAAGAAGCTCCTTTTTAAAAGTCTTTTTTTTTTTAATTTTTAAAAATTTCCTTTCCAGCTTCAGGCGTTCAGTGCTGAATTTAGCAGAGAACAACTCCCAGCCCTTGATGGCGAAGCTACAGTGGCTGTTTGCCTTCCTAGAGCACAGTCAGGTAATATCAACAAACTTATTAATAATCCTAGTCTTCATGTAATGCTTCCACATATTTCTATTTACATATTTCCTAAATCTTCCACATATTTCCATTTACTTTAATTTTTTTTCCTGGGTATTTGTATAACCCACTCTTCAGCCGAAAAGCTCTTAGAGCAGCTTAAATATTAATATAAAGAAGAGAAGACCAACAAGATGGTAAACAATAGTACAAGGATGGAGTAAATTTTGTATGGGGAGGACGCAGTCCAGATTGTACATTATGTGGTTGAGGACTATGTACCTGAAGGGCACAGCGTAAGGGGAACAGGCAGTCCTTAGTAGACTTTATAATGAAACCCTCCCTCCACAAACAGGTAAAAGCACGCTTTGTTATGTGTCTTCAAGTCATTTCCAACTTTTGGTGACTCTAAGGCCATTTCCGCACTAGCCTGCTATAGAGCGATGATTCCACTTTCAACATCCTCTGGAATCCTGGAATCCCGGCTGGCCCCTCCTGAAACTGCAAACCCCAGGATTCCAGAGGATGTTGAAAGTGGAATCATCGCGCTATAACAGGCTAGTGCGGAAATGGCCTAAGGCAAACTTATCACAGGGTTGTTCTGGAGGCTGAAACTGTATGATATGCCCAAGGTCATCCAGTTGGCTTCCATTTCCAAGCAGGGAATTTAATCTGGTCTCCAAGGTTATAGTCCAGTGCTCAGACCACTACAGCATGCTGGATCCCATGAGAGTAGAGGCAGGAAAAAAAAGTCTTATGATGCACCTTTCACACCCTTGCCATTGCAATATGTTAGCCCTGTTTGATGGGCATACAGTAATGCCCCCTTATCTGCTGTATTGCTTTCTGTGGTTCAGTTGCTCATGGTCCAAAAATATTAAAAGGAAAATACCAGGGTCTGGGTGACAGCACCCATGAGGCCTACTCATAACATAAAGAACAGCTCTGGCATCACTGGAAGTAGCCCCTTGGCTTGACGGGGTCTACAGAGTTCTGTTCAGACACGATTCAGAGAGTTTGTATTGTTCAGGAATACGAAGTCTCTCTACGGTGCTTGCAAAGCTGAAGAGCTGCTTCTGGTGATGCCAGGGAAAACAGAGAAGCTTCATACTACCTGCCATGAGTCAGAATTGACTTCAGTGTACAGAACAACAATAAATTCTTGGTCGCTGACAGAGGACTCGAAATTGAGGCACATTCTAAAAGACCTTGAGCACCTTACATATAAAGCATGGCTGGCTGAGACATAGAAACCTACCCTTTCGGGGGGGGGGGAAATGACCCGTACTATATTCTGCCATGTTTAAATATTTGAAGGGATGCCATATAGAGGAGGGAGTGGGCTTGTTTTCTGCTGCTCCAGAGACCAGGACAAGGAACAATGGATTCAAGCTGCAGGAAAGGAGATTCCACCTGAACCTCAGGAAGAACTTCCTGACGGTCAGGGCTGTCCGGCAGTGGAATATGCTGCTGCCTCGGAGTGTAGTCGAGTCTCCTTCCTTGGAGGTTTTTAAACAGAGGCTTGATGGCCATCTGTCCAGAGTGTTTTGAGGGTGTTCCTGCATGGCAGGGGGTTGGACTGGATGGCCCCTGGGGTGTCTCCAACTCTACATTTCTATGATTCTATGATTCCGTATCAGTGGTTCTCAAACTTAAGTCCTCTAGATATTTTGGATTTCAGCTGCCAGAATCCCTGCCTGTTGGCCAAGCTGGTAGTAGCTACTGGGAGCTGAAGTCCAATATACCTGGAGGACCAAAATTTTGGAAACACTGTTCTATGCAATATTATTATTATAACATTAGGAGGCTATGTTGACAATGATATATTTCTAAAAGTGGTGATCCTTTAATCCTGTTTGCTAATGAGAATTCATCTCCACATAGGCCTCCTGCAGAACAACTGAAGTCCTGAACAAATAGATTTTAAGGATTTTCAGAGGCACCATATTCAGGAGAGATGAACTGATGTCTTGTATCCACTAAAATGATCCTAGCAAGAAAAAGGCCCCCTCCTATTAGTGTGTGCTATTAATGGTTGCTATAAAAGCTTTTTGTTTTTGCTATTTTTATAATTTTGTGAGATCCTTATATTGCTGTGTGCATTTTTAAAGTATTGTCCTGTAACTGGGTTGTCATTTACTTTTAAAATAATTTCAAAACACAAAATAAATTTTGGGGCAGTGACTCCAACATCAATGAGGTGAATCCACTCAGAGTTTTAATGTGAATTTTAAAGCAGCTATACAAAGTACTGTTCCTAGTTTGGGATTAGGGCCCAGCAGCTGACCTCTTTTAAAGGTCAAATTAAAATGTGTACTACTTACATTTTAACTGTGTTTAAGGTAATGTCTTAAAGGTAGTATTTTAATTGAATTGATGGTTTAATGCTTTTTAAAACTTTTGTACTTCATATTATTTTAGCTGTCCTGTTTTAAATTTACATTGCAGACTGCTTTGACTCCCATTTGGGAGAAAGGCAGATAGGCAGATAGATGGATGGATGGATGGATGGATGGATGGATGGATGGATAGATAGATGGATAGACAGATGGATAGACGGATGGATAGACGGATGGATAGATGGATAGATGGATAGATAGATAGATAGATAGATAGAATGAATACATACATAAATAAATAAATAGAATCATAGAGTTTGAAGATACCACAAGAGCCATCAAATCCAACCCCCTGCCATGCAGGAATATACCATCAAAGCATTGCCATCAGATGGCTATCCAGCTTCTGTTCAAAAACCTCCAAAGAAGGAGACTCTTACCACACTCTGAGGCAGCGTATTCCATTGTCAAAGTTCTCTTAGGCCCTTTTCGCACGGGCCTTTTCTCGCGCGACAGCCCCGTGAGCCTCGCGGGAGTGGGAGCGTCGCTCCGCACAACGCACTCCCACTTCCGCTGGGCTCACGGGGCTGAAGAGGCGCGAGCGCGGGTTTTTGATTTTCGCTTCCAAGCGAAAATCACCCGCGCTCGCGCAACGCTCCCGGCGCCCGCGCGCACTTACCTTTTGTGCGGAGCGTCCGGGAGCCGGCCGGGTCGCGCTTCCTTCCCTCCGCCCCTGCGGAAGGAAGGGACGGGGTGGAGCGCTTGCGCGACACGTCCTGCTTCGCGCGCGCGGGGGGGCGGACGGGAGGAGCGCCTTTCTCTCTCGCGCGCGGGGGGGATGGAGGGGACAGGCTCCTTTCTCGCGCGCGCAGGGGGGGAATGGACGGATGTGCGAGCCGCCGCCGCCTCCGGGAGGCTGCCGCTTCGCCGCTCCTTCCTTCGCCTGCGGAAGGAAGGAGGGGGAAGCGGCAGCCTCCCGGAGAAGGCTTGTTGCGCGAGCCGCCCTCCCCCGCTCGCGCGAGAAGACTAATGCGAAAAGGGCCTTAGTGTCAGGAATTTCTTCCTAATGCTCGATTGTATGATTCTAAGACTCAGGTTTACAGTCCAACTTAAATGCACAAAAAGGAAGACACAGTTTGCTTGCCATTTGAAACGCAGAAACCACAAATTTTCTGACAGCGTGAGGCAACTTTCTATATTGCATACATAAAGTATTTTTCCCTGTTTGCTGACAGCGGCCTGCCATCTCACCTGAAAGCTTTTTGCTGGCGTCATGGCCTCCTTGGTTCACAAGGGGAGCACAACAGGACTGCTCTGAATATTTGAAGTACCTGCTTGATCGGTAAGTTATTCTCTGTCCTGGAGGAGACGAGCTGAATTTCTGAATCCAGAAATGTCTGTGCAGGGAAGCAATCAGTTTAGTCTGTTGCAGCAAAACCAACAAAATCCTAAGCCCAGTTGCTATTCTCAGCTAGAAGAGACCCACTGAATCAATGAGAACTTGGTAAGTCAACACTTTGGTAAATTCCATCAAACCAGTATTTTTCTTCTAACAAAAACTGGATTGGGGTCAAAGAGTCTTTTGGTGTGAGATGTTTCTTTGTTAATTGTTTATTAGTGTTACTTTGTGTATATGTGTGTGTGTGTGTGTATACACACAAAGTAACAAAATTATAAAATGAATACTATTTTCAAATAATATAAATATAATAAATATTTATAATAAATTCATTTACAGTAATTTATTTTGCTTCATTAGTTATTTATGCTGCAAGTTTGTTATGATATGCTAATTTATGATATAATAATAAATAGTTTGAACATATATATAAATACACACACACACACACACATATATATAAATAATTTTAGTGGGGCTTAGGTATCCACTAAGGTTTGGTTCTAGGACCCCCCAGGGATACCAAAATTCATGGATGCACAAGACCCATTATGTGCAATGGTGTTGTAAAGTGGCATCTCTTATATAAAAACACAAAATCAAAGTTTGTTTTTGGAATTTTTTTTTTTGGAATTTTTTTTTTATAATATCATTTTATTAAAGTTTCACAATTAAAACAACCATTTATTATTGCTATTTCACATGAATTATTTCTTGAATCTTCCAAACTGATCTAGACTTCATTTCCAAAATCTCTTAACATTGTTATATCATTGTACTGCATTTTCCAGCCATTTTACACGTTAGTACATAGCATTTCCATTACCATATTCCTGCTTCATGATATCTGCCGTAATCATCACAATGAAATTTTTCCACATATTGCCATGAATTATAGACTTCTATCAAAGGTCACCCAGCAATCACCTACAATTTGCCATTCTTTCTGAATTTCATCATCTGATTTCCCTTTCAGTCTTTGAGAGACTATGTCAGCGTTTTTATTTTCAATCAAGGTGCCCCACCATTGTTCTATTGTAGGTATTTGCTGTGTTTTCCATACCTTAGCGTATTCAATACGTGCAGTTGTTATCATATATAATAATATTCTCCAATATTTCTTTATATTCACACCGTCTACTAAATCTGTCATATTTAACAAATACAATTCAGGAATCATAGGAAATTGTAGCTTCATTATTTTTTTGGAATATTTTCAAGCTGTGGTTGGTTGAATCTGTGAATATAGAATCCACAGATATGGAGGGCTTACTGTATATTATAATAGCATATTTTATATCATTGTACCATTATCTCATAGATATAGCCACCAATTTATTCTGGCATGTTAATTTATTATGACATAACAAAAAATATTATTATGCCATTAATTTATTCTGGCATGGTGACCTTTACCTGTGTATACAGCATGTTGGTGCATTTTGGCTAAGATTTATATTTACAAGTGCATCCTGTGAGAGTGAACTGTATACCATAAATATTGTCTCCTTCTGGCATTAGAGGGAGGGTTTCTGTCATAATTTTCTTCAGAATATCTTCTTCCCCTCCCCATATTTCCCAAAAAGGCTGCATGAAGAAGAGAAAACAGGAAGAAGAATTTACCAGAAGCTCAAAGGGTCCACACTAATGTCTCAGCATTCAGTGAACAAGACCCTAGTTGAAAAGATGTTTGGTGGCAAAATTAAGACAAAAATTCGTTGTCTGAAGTGCCTAAGAGTTTCTTGCAGAGAAGAGGCCTTCACAGACCTCTCCTTGGCATTCCCACCAGCAGATAAGCATGTGCCTACATCCCCTGGCAGTACCTCGTTTTTACCTGTAGAAGAAATGGGTCCGCAGACTCTGCATCCCAGCACAGAAGCTCCATCCAGGCTGCCTGATTCACCAAGGAGATCAGGGATGTTTACCATGCCTGGAGTAACCCCCTCCAAAATGTTGCCGGTTGAAACTTTGAGACCAGAAGGTCAAGAGATATTGAGAGCTGAGCAAGATATCACTGGTGCAAAGCCTGATGAAGGCTCAGGGTTGGCCTTGAAGGAGCAGATTTGTGGTTCTGAGGCTTCCAGATCGGTCCCTGATTTGATCAATTATTTCTTATCTCCTGAGATGCTGACAGCGGAGAACCAGTATCACTGTGAAAACTGTGCCTCCCTTCAAGATGCAGAGAAACTGGCAGAACTGACTGAAAGTCCACACTACCTCATCCTCACCTTGCTGAGGTTCTCCTTTGACCTGAGAGCCATGAGGAGGAAGAAGATCCTTGACAATGTCTCCGTTCCGTTGGTGTTGAAGCTGCCAATCCTGATGGCCTCTGAAGAACCGAGCGACACCAATCTGATGAAGAATGGTGGACACGCTTCATCATATAAGCGCTTTGCTTCGGTGGTGTATGACCTCTGCAGCGTGGTGGTACATTCTGGAGTCTCCTCAGAGAGTGGCCATTACTACTGTTACGCCAGGGAGTGTGAGGACACCACCACTGAAAGTGACCCGAAGGAGGCTTCTTGGAATGCTGCCTCAGAGAAACCTCCAGACCTCGCGATCCAGTGGTATCTTTTCAATGACACCAGGGTTTCCTTCTCATCTTTTGAGTCAGTTAGCAATGTCACCTCCTTCTTGCCCAAGGACACTGCCTATCTACTGTTTTATAGACAGAGGATGACCCAGTCTACAAACATGAGGTCTGAGGCTGCTGTAGAGTCTGGCAGGGTGAACGGAGATTTACATTCACCAGATAAAAGCCTGATGGAGGCCATTGTGAAGGATAACATCCTCTTCTTGCAGGTAATATTGACTAGCTCTTTTTGTTATTATTAAGATTATTTATAATTCTCTCCACAAAAGAGCTTGGAAACATTAGCATTAGTGTTAACATTACAGTACCCCTCCACATTCGTGAGGGTTTGGGGGAAAGAACCCTTGCAAAAGTGGAAAAACGGCAAATAACTCCCTCCCCATTCCCCTCCCCCTGTTGTGGGGGTGGGGGAGACAATCTAAAAGCCGTGGTGGCGCAGTGGTTAAATGCCAGTACTGCAAGCCACAAGGTTGTGAGTTCGATCCTACCCGGCTCCAAGGTTGACTCAGCCTTCCATCCTTTCACAGGTCGGTAAAATGAGTACCCAGCTTGTTGGGGGCATGTATAGAAATGTTTCGAAATACATGCTATTTGTAAGTTGTCCGCCACCTCGATCCATATGGAGAGGCGGGATACAAACAAACAAACAAACAAACAAATAAATAAATATAAAAGGCTTACTGGTACTTTCCCCTCAAACAGAGAAGAGGGGAGTTTTGGAGTTCTAAGTACTTCCAGCAGCCATCTTGAGAAAGAAGGACTAGGAAAAAAGAGAGCACTTGACCAGTCAGCAACCAATACACAGCAGAATGTGCAGCCACATGGCAGAAAGGCCACGCCTTCAGCAATGGGAGGGGGCTTTGCTTGCCCAAAAGGAAAAAAAGTCCATTTTAAACACAAGCCTGGCAAGCCTGGGACGAGGAATGCAAGAGATGGGAGGAGGAAAATGGGAGGAGGGGGGCAAGCACGTGCCTCATGAATAATCAACTTTGCAAAGGTCAAATCCACAAATGTGGAGGGAGGACTGTATTGTTAAATTGTTAAAGATAGCCAGTTAGGGTTGCTAGGTCACAGGTGGTGGTGGTGTCACAGGAAATGAGCCATGGAGATGTTAGAAGAGGCAGCCTCCAGTCATGTCATTAAGCATCATACCTTATGCATCAACCACAGCTGCACAGAATATGCTATTCAAATAAAAACACACAAAATCTAACAAATGGTTGAAATGGTTGGTAGGGACCTGAGGGTAGGACCTTCTCAGTGACTGCCCCTAGATTTTGGAAATCCCTTCCCAGGGAGGTCAGATTGACAACTTGGCTGCTGTTCTTCTGTCACCAGTCAAAGACCTTTTTATTCTAGGAGGTTTTAAAACAGAATTTTTAAAAAAATGGGCTGAGGGTGCTGTACTGTTTTAGACAATTGTTTTTTAAAAATCTGTTAATGGTATTTTCCCTTTCGAGTGTGGCTTTAACTCATTTTAAAATTGTCAATAGTTTAATTGCATTTTAATGTTCCCTTTTTGCTACATTATTAGCTATATTTTTTTTAAATTGTAAGCCACTTGTAGTCCCCATGTTGAGAGAAAGGCAAGATCATTATTCTCATAATATAGTTTTGAAGGCAGCTCTTCTGCCCTAATGTTTCTCCCCTTTGTCCTGAGCACCAGAGAAGATGGTCTTGGCCTTGAGGTCCAGGCTGTTAGACTTGGCATCAGCATTAATACCAAGCACATTAATTTAATGTTTCTCAGTGCTTCAATTCATTACTGGTCATTTTAGTGCTTTTAAATGCTGTTTTGCAAATTTAACAATTCAGTTCATGAATCAAACAACAAGCCAATTGTCATTACATTTTCTTGATGCTTTAATTTCATAAAAATCAGTTTGTTGTTTGTTTGTGTCTCTAATCAGTCTCTAGTCTGCATTTAACAACAGTAATGAATTAAAATGCCAAGAAACTCTGAAAGAATGTTGCTGGTGTTAGGGTTACCCCTGATTCAAGTGAGCCCCGAATCAGCCTGAAAAGGTCCCCAGCTTTGGCCAAAGGGACTTCTACCCCTCAAGAAAAAAGAGAAAGACCCTTTAATGTTAAAAGGAGGGGTGTTTTTTTTAATAAACTTAGGGCAATGATCTCATGGAGCATACAGCACAAATTCAGATGTCATTTAAGGATATTCACTTTCTCAAAGTCCTGATAATGTTGTTGTTAGCTATATCCTTCAGTTAACAATCAACAGTGAACCCTGAATCACACATACATGCTGCATCTGCTCAGCAGTGAAGTGTACGAAATATTGTTGCAGAGAATAACAAGAGTGCTGGGAACCGATGCTGGGAATCCAGGCATTGACTTTACCAATTACAGTTGCCCCTCCACTTTCATATGGGTTCAGGGCACAGAACCCTTGCGAAAGTGGAAAGACCATGAATAACTCCCCCATTTCCCCCCTCACATTCCTTTTTGGGGCTCCCCCCATCCCTTGCCTTTTGCCTTGGATACATGCTTTCCTTCTCCATGCCCAGGCAAAAGGCAAGGGAATAGGAGGGGAAGACAGACGCATGCTTTTTTGCCTTAGCATGCAGTCTCCCCAACCAGGCCAAAGACAAAAGAATTGGTGGGAGGCATGTGTGCCTCCTCGCCCCCAATTCCCTTGCCTCTTTCCTGGGAGTAGAGATAGAAGGCTTGCACCCCTAGGCAAAAGGCAAGGGAATGAGTTGGGAGGAGGAGAATGTGGGGAAGGCACGTGCACAACTCGCGAATAATCAGATTTGCAAAGGTCAAACCCATGGATATGGAGGGTGGACTGTAATGTCAGCATAAGACAAGGGGCTGATAGGAGGAGCAACCTTTAAAGCTGCCTAGAATTCTAAATGGAGGAACTTTTGTTAAGGAAGTCCAGAGAAAGACAGAGAGTTTCTTTCGCTTAGACAATACTCTCTGTGAATTGAACTGTCCAGGGTGCTGAATCTCTATCAGCCCTGCAGAATAGAGCAGGGAAGAGCTCGGGAGATGCTGTTTAGGGTCCTGAAACTTTTCCCCTTTACATTGGCACTAACTCTGTTGATGATAAAATAGCAAATTCTACAATGGTGGTTTGAAATTTGCAATGACATAGGAGCAACTGAATTGATTTGTAAGAAATCCTTTCTGATCTCTGCTCGGCAATCCACTGGAGATTGAGAGGATGGCCTAAGGTTGTTTTGTGGTGTTCTGTTTTTTTCTTTTCCTTCAGGAACAGGAAAAGGAAGCCAGAAGCAGAAGTGCCTATATTTCGGCCTTGCCCAAATCCCCTCAGTGGTGGAAAGACTTCGACAGGGACGATGATGAGGGCTCCTCAGGGGGTTGTGGGCACGACCCTGGTGGAGGGGGCTCAGGTTCTTTTCATGGGCTTGTCTTCTAGAGGAGAGCCATTTTGCCCAGGCCACCTGTAACCACCAAACAAGTCTCCGTGCGCAGTCTCTGGCCTGCAAATTCTTAATAACTGAACAAGGCGCATAATAGCCAGAGAAAGCACTACAAAGAATTATTCAACTGTTATCCTCCACATCTCCATGGAGTTCTGTGAACTTTAGTTTTCTTGGAGAAGGCTAGCCAACAGGTAATTCTCAATCTTCTCACCGAATTACAATTCCTACAAATTGCAAGAGGAAGATAAAGCACTGTTCAACATGGTTTGGGATGTACTGAAACTCCCCCCAACTTCTCCTCTCTTTGTAGATGTGTGGGGAATATGTATCATGAAACCTCTTCAGGGAGTACAGTGCTGTCAACTGGACTTAATCTGTGACTCAAGGAAGATTCCACCGATGTGGACTCTTGTTACATGATGCCTTTTTGAAGCAAAGTGTGCGAGTGGGTGTTGAATCTTGATGCTGAGTTGAATCATTGTTGTCCATGGAAATGTTGTGTGGCATGGGATAAAGAGAAATGTGAGGGGGGTTTTTTTTGGCGTGTGTGGGTGTGTATAAAACATAATGAAGATTTATTTAGCTAAAAGGTGGAAGTTGTTTATTATCAGGTCTCGCTTTAGATCAAATTGTACAAAATCCAGCCCTTCAGATGTTGGCGTATAACTCCCCCTTTGGACAGGTGTTGGCCTATAACTCCTCACCACTGGATGTACTGGCTAAGACTCATGGGAGCTGCAGTCCTATCCCATCTGGTGGTGCAACACTTGCCCACCCCTGCCTTTATAGAGTGAGGTAAGATTATTAAATATTACAATGACACCACCCCTTTGTCCCACTGCTTTTCTTTCCTTGTAATGCATTTTGTTGTTTGGAGCTTCTGGTAATCTTTCTCGAGCATCCAACCCTGCCCTGTGGTATTTTAGGCACAAAAAAGACTATCTCTCCCAACGATTGCAGTACTGGCAGCCCATGGGGGGCATCTCAGTTTGTTACTTCAGGGTGAGGTATCCGCCAATGCTTGGACCACACATTACATATGATCACCATGCTAGGAAGGGTAATTCATGGCATTTGCTGCTGCATTTGCTGTCCTCTACTCAGTACTATTCTAGGGAAAAATGTGCAGTTGTCCTGTAGAATCCTAGAATTGTACCAAAGCTAAAGCATGCCTGACAGATGGCCATAAAAAGCTCAAAGAAAGGATTGCCTAGCACTCTTTGAATGTTAAGTCTTTGAGTTTTCTGTCCAAGGCAGCTGAGTTTTCTGTCCAAGGCAGCTGGAGATCAGAGTAATTATTCTGTCAATATTTTTAGTAGGAATCTCCTTTCCTGGAATTTGAGTGCCATTGTTTTGGGTCTTCCTGAAATTGCCTTGAGTCCCTTGGTGGGGAATGTCAGCTTAAAAATAATAAAATAAAATAATACCTTCTGGAACAGGAAAAAACAAGTTTGTGCCATCTTCCGTGGGGCAGCCCTTGAGATATTTTAAGGTGATGGTGATATCCCTTCTCATCTTTTCCTCTCCAGACTAAACATACCCAATGTCCTTACCTGTTCCTCTCATTGGGCCTGGTCTCCAGACCCTATACTATTTTGGCCACTACTCTCTGAAGACATTCCAGCCTATTGATAACATCCTTAAATGATGGTACCCACAGTCCTGTGGTGTCCACAGTTCTACATCCCATTTGCAACTGGGTTGCCAGCGTGTGAACAGAACGGCAGACTAGACAGGCCTTTGGCCTGATCTGTCAGGGCTCTAAAGATGCTGCATGTTATGGCTGGGAGAAACAGATCTTCCTTTTGAGGTAGGTAGGTAGATAGATAGGTAGATAGGTAGATAGGTAGATAGGTAGATAGATAGATAGATAGATAGATAGATAGATGTTTCCTTTTTAAAGGAATTTCAATGCTGATAGCAGCTGTGGCTGTTACCATTTCTCCCATTGGTATATTAGCTGACTGTGGATCAGCTGTGTTCATCAGAGGTTTGTTCCTTAGAACTAGAGAGTTTAGGAACCCTATGGTTTCAACACAAATCATTTTTCATTCTGGGAAATCTTTGCTGTCAGTTTGACCAGTTAGGGTTTTACTGGCTGGCTGGAGTTTTAAATTTCTGCACAGTGGAAAATACTAATGAGTACCAATGCAAAAAGAAAAACAATTTTTCCTTCTTTTTCTTTCTTTGCTGTGGTGCAAGAGACAACTTCTTTGTGTTTTTTTTCCTTTCGGGTCCACCCCATCACAGCTTGGAAACATTACTTTTCAAGACTAAAACTCCCTGGCCATAATCTTCCTGGTGAGTTAAACTGGTGTAACTGGGGTGTTATGTTAACATATGTATTTTTTTGGCCATTTTGCAAAGAGGTATCCATACCTTCTTACACAGTGGCTTTTCCCCCAAATCCACCTAACTGCCCTCTACGTTATATTATGAAGTACAGGTCTACCTTGGTTAACATGATAGATGTGTTCTGAGCTTTACTCCTTTAATGGAAATTTTGGTACCAAAGGTACATATCACGTGGAAAGAACAGGGATAGATTTCTGTACCATACACAAAAAAAGAAGAACAGTTCAACATATTTGAGTAACCTGCAGTCATCATCTTATGTTTATTGTAGCTGAGCTAGAAAGCATTCGAAATGACTGCCACATTAAGTTGGAGCTTGAAACCAGCTACTTAAATATTATTTTGTTGCCCCTAAATTAGTTACAATTCCTAACAATCATTTAACATTTTGTGAACTGAATTATTTAAAAAAGCTAACATTATATTTGGGGTAACAATTAACTTTTCCTTTCACTTCAATATTATTCACTATTTTTAGTATAGTTGGCCCCCCACTTTTATGGGTTTCACTTTCACAGATATGATTATTTGTGAGTTTATTCAACCCCTGCCCAGCCCACCTTAGACACTTCTTTTCCAGGAGACCCTTTCCTCTTGGCGGTTCCAGTCAGGCCACATAGTCATTTAAAAACCCATCTCTGGTCCTCCTCCTCCTTCACCAGCTACTACCTGGCCAGCTAAGGACATTGCAACCTGATTTTTCAGCACCACAGCCCCTCTCCTGATGCCCCGAGACACCCAAGAAAGGAGATGGGCAAGAGAGAAGAAGCATAGGGCCATCATGCCAATGCATCCTCTTTGCTCACCTTTCCCTGACCTGGTTTGGGTTCTGAGTGCTGACTATTATCATCATGCATCAGTCCCCTTCCCACAGATACATACACATACATTTTGCAATTTTTCCACTTTTGCAGGGGTCCCATGCATCGCCCCTAGCAAATGGGGAAAGCCAACGGTACCTTTAAAATGATATTTTGAAAGTCGAGGAATTAGCATATTAACTAGCAAGTTAAATCATGAAATAACAAATCATGCACATAAGTAATTTCTTAATGTTACGTGATTAATATTTCCCCCTCCATTCTATATTGTCATGTTAGTGCTAACACTAACATTTCCAAACTTTGGCTGGGTCCCTGTTGTTGCTTTATAAAGGTGTAAATCCGTTATGCCATTATGCAAGCTTTCTTAAAGGTTAATAGTAGCATCTTATTTGGTGTTATGCAAGCCCCGTCATGCCATTGCACAAGCCTGAAACTGCTCAGGTTTGGTAAGTGTGATCCTTAGTGGCAAGCAGGCATTTGGAGTGAGATCTGAACAACAGAGGAATGATGTAGTTGTACTCCTAAATAGAAGCCTCTGCCTTTACTCTGTTTCTCAAGCATCTCTGTCTAAAATTGTAAAGCCGAGGCAGATGGGAAATATTAGGTTCTATAATATGGCAGAGATTCCACATCATGCTCGCATAGTGTAAACTGACCTTCATGTAGTGATGTGATGGTTGCACTACATCATTGCTCACTGACATTGCGCAACCAAATGGGTTCCTGAAAATGTGCTTGCTTATTCCCCCATTCTGCACTGGGGGATGTCCAGTGACTGTTTCTGCAATCCCAGTGAATCAAGTTGTACATTGAAGGCACAGAGAAATAGTTATGCCTCCTCCAAGAATGCACAGCTGCATGTGCAACCATTACATTTGTGGAAGTTCACTCATACTTCTCTGAACTGAATATAGATAATGCTAGAAAAGTAAAACTATGGCCATTTCTGCTCTACACTATTATAGTGCTATTATTCCACTTTCAACATCCTATGGAATTTTGGAATGTGTAGTTTACCAAGGCCCAAGAGCTCTCTGGCTGAGAATTCTAAATGCCATTCCCTAAACTGCAAAGCCCAGGATTCCATAGGAGGTTGAAAGGGGAATAATAGCACTTTAACAGTGTAGTGTAGAAATAGCCTATATTCATTATTGAACTTACATGTGCATTAAACATCAACAGGATTCTAGCCTGTACTAATACTTGTGGAATCCTATTTATTATCTATTTAGAGTTATGTGCACATACTGAAGTAAATCCTTGAGTATTTCATCCTCCCATGTGAGGATGAATAGTTGTAGTAATTTTCTCCCAGCTGCAAGAGAAAGCTAACACTCTTCTGCAATATTCTCCTCATCTGAACATCCTGAAATTTTGTACAGGAATTATCCTGCAGAGAAAATTGGAGGGGGGGGGGTTCCACAAAAATTGTTTTTATACAAAAACCATAATTTTCTGCAGAAAAAAACAGGTTTCCTACGCAGAAAACACATTTTATGCAAAGAAATTTGTCTTTTTTTAAAAAAGCAATTCTCCCCTCTGTGTTTTTCTTTGCCATATAATTTCTCCATAATACTTAAAGTCAACAAATACTAGGAGAAAACTGCACAAAGTTCTTGCTGGTCTATTATTCTTCCTGATGGGATTTCCAGACTGTCAAGAAACCTGTTTTCCAAACTGGAAATGAATAACAGTGAATATATATGCATGTCTTGTTTTAGAGGAGCAACTGTGAAGGACTAGAAGGCCACATTAGCTCTCCAGGAGACCTTGTACCTCCCACTGTACCTGCTCCCACAAAAAAAAAAAAAAATGCCCCCAAACACCCTGTAGGGAGACATGGAGGCATGTTTGGGGTCTTTTCTGGATCCCTAGAGGGCATTTTGGGACATTTTGAGACAAGAACTATTTTTTGAAAAAGTTTGCAAAATTTCATTTTGACCTCTGAGGGGTTAAAGGGGGCACAGTTGCTGGAAATTACATTTGGGAATTCCACTGGGGGGGCTTGGAGACCATAAAAATGCCCCGGGGGCTGCCCATGACCTGCAGGTTGCAATTTGCCCATCCATTTTAGATGGCATGTCAAGGTTGTTCACCAAACAGTGGGTCTCAACCTCATTTTATTTCCTCCATCTGGATAACTTCAGCTAGAATGGCCATAGCTCTTACTACCTGGTCACCTTCCTCCAAACCTTTCTCTTCCTTCCCCAGCTATTAAATGCTGATAGTATTTTCCCATGGGGCTTAACAGCTGCCTGGGGTGGAAGTCAAAGAACTGCACATTATTACACTCTGTACACGTTATGGAGCATCTCAGCCAATATCCATGTTTAAATAAATAGAGGCTGGAATCTTTTACACAGCTTTATGTATACTTAGCTATGTAACAGAAGCACTGACAATGATGTTAATGAATTGCAACAATGCCTAGCAGGACACCAACAAGGGTGCATTGATGCACATCAATGTGCATCAGAAGTCTCTAGGTGATATCTCAATGCATAATAGTCTGGATGTGCATCAGTGCCATTGCACATGGGTTTTGTTGCACACAGATTCCAATGTGCATTGATTACTTTTGCTGACTCCCCTATTTTGTCATGTAACAGCAGCTCTTTATTGAATATGAAAAACATTATCCACCTGTCTAATTCTAATTCCCATGGATGTAACTCCCCAACAGGATTCCAGTCAAATGAATTAATTAAAAATATGTATTGTATACACAATGTGGCAGAATGCCTGAAATGCAGAATATAATTGCTTCCTTAGTATTATAGCAAATGCACATCCTAGCCTGCTCCTGATTGTGGTATTTAATAACACAGATATAAAAGGTTCACTTTTAGGCACATAACACATTTATTAATAGCAATTTCTTAAAAAGTATCTAAGTTAAGCATGAGATCAGTTTTACAGGATAAGTGTGTCAAAACTGTATTTTAAAAAAAAAGCCCAAGAAGAAATAAATTAATAATTTAAGGTATTAGAATCCATAGTGACTAGAAAAATTAATAACAAGCTGAAGTAGTGACACCACAAGACAAAAACAGACTGTACATATTTTTTTTTAAAAAGAGCATTTTGTCCTTTAAGAAAAAAAATTAAATGAATTAAACACCTTATCTTCCCGCCCACCCAGAGAGCCATCTATTTTGGAACACTCACAGCCAAGGATCAAAACTACATTGCTTCTCTGATGAAACACCATTAAGATGAAGACTCCCATTAGATATCTAAATGCATACTTTTAGTCAATTTTTATAAACACTTGAATGCTCCGTGGGTTGTTGTGTGTCTTTCGGGCTATGAGGCCATGTTCTAGTAGCCCCCAAACCCCACAACAGCCCACGTATTCCAACCATGAAAGCCTTCGACTTTACTGGAATGTTCCCTTTTACATCAACCCTTGGTATTTGAACCCTGGTTTCCGAATAGCTAAATTTGCTGTCCGACCACGTAATTGTTGTCGCATTGGTATAGCCCTTTTACTTATCTAAACGTCTGGTTAGATGAATGCTAGAGATACTCTCAGGGCCATTTGTCTTTCAGTAACAGTGAACGGTTCCTGCCGTTTAAGCCCCAAATTGGATGCAAGGGGGTCACTGGTTATTGTCATGTACAGGACAGCCCTGTGCCCTGCTTTGAAGTTTTCAAAAGCTTTATTTATAGAATGGAATCATGGAAAGGAACTACAAGAGGAGTTGCCACCAAAACCTGTAGGTCCTCATTTATCTCTTTATGTCCCATGGGTAATATTTAGTCATTCCAAATCTAAGATGTAATGGTGTCAGTGTGGAATTCTTTGAATAGAGCTTCAATATGCCTCATTTTTGTTTTTGGATGGTTGGGTCCCACACTTGCCAACTGGGACATGTATGGCCAAGTAGTATCACAATGTGATCAAGACGGGAAAAGTTATCAACAAGAACACTGAAGCTGGGAGAGACTGCAGCAGTTTGCTTTTGCCTGAGTGTTATTGGGAAAAGCACAACTCCATCCCCTCCTCTCTTGCTGAATGCAGACTGTTTTTGCACATTGAATGCAGTTTGCAGCAACTGAAGTAAGCTGTGGACAAAGAGGGGTGGGTGGAAGGAGGAGATTGAAAGTGGAGCATTTTAAAAGCAACTAAAAAAGTGGGCAACTATTTGCCAAATGGGGAGAACTGGAAGGTACTCTTCCTGAAGATAAGAGCAGTTCGACAGTGGAATATGCTGCCTGGGAGTGTGTCAGAGTGTCCTCCTTTGGAGGTTTTTAAACATAGGTTGGAAGGCCATCTGTCAGGAATGCTTTGATGACATATTCCTGCATGGCAGGGAGTTGGACTCAATGGTCCTGGTAGTCTCTTCTAACTCTTATGATTCTACAAAATCCAGGACTGTTGACAGCAGGTTTGGCCCCAGTGAAATTTATTGCGCCCCTTCCCAGATATTTTCCAGCAGCAGATCTGTGCAGTGTGGGGGCATTGTGGGTGAGTGATGATGAAACAACTGGGTAAGCCTCCTGGGCTCGGAGGTGGCTTTGGGTTGAGTGGGAAAAGGGGTCCCAGCCATGTGTAAAGAAAGATACCAAGAAGGAACTTTTTTCCTGCTCCATTCCCTCCATCCGTGACTTCCTGTGTCCTGAGACTTGATGCCTGGAAGGGACTTCACACTAAGCACACTGGTTTTGCCAGCAGCAGGGAAGGTAAGCAGTTGGGTGGGTGGGTGGTCAGGGAAAGAGACCGAGGTGGCTGTTTGGTGTGGCAGGTGTGAAAGAAACATGAAGGTCCATGGTGCCTGGGTCAGTTGGAGGTGAAAGAACTTTCCTCCTTTACTCAGGGCACTTTGGTTAGCAGATGTGGGATTGTGGGAATTGTGGGAAGTCCAGCTTCCTTAAGCCCTGGGTAGACCAAATAAAAATCTTCACATGGGATTCCATGTTTTGTTTATTATTTTCTTTGAAATTCGCCCATTTTACCATGGATGTCCAGAAACAATAGACAAATACAATGATACTACCACAGAAGACTTATGCAACATACTTGGGCCCTGGGCCCCCTCCCAGACTGCCAGGTGTGCAAAATTTGTAGTGGCTTCTCCTCATCAGCCCTGGTTAGGTTGTAAAGCCCACCCCCGTTTTGGCTCTGATAACCACACCTCATCATCTGGTATTGAAAAATGGGATTTTAGAAAAGGTTATACAGTGAAGCTAGGATACAATCCTACAGTGCACCTACCCATTTCAGGAACCCCTGCATAAACATAAAACCCAAGTGTTGCATCCTATTGTAGTCAATGGGTGCAATGTGCATAAACCCACACCAATATGAGTGCACTCCTGTCACGTCCATTGACTATAATGGGACACAAGACTTCACATCTGTGTATGCAGAGATCATGCACTGTATTTTAAAAAGATTAAGGTAACTGCCTATTTTGGAGGCAATGTAGCCTTTGGCGGGGGAGAAGCTAGTTCAGGGAGGTTGGAGCGGCTGAGCCCCCCCCCCAAAAAAAAACAGTTTTGGGGGCCACACATGACTCTAGCATCACACCGCTCAACCCAGCAGATGAGCTATTTCCACACTCACTCGTGAATAGGAAGGATATGAAATGCAGCAGAAATGCAAAACATGCTAGCATGGTGATACAGTAACAACCACAGATCTTAAGGTGAGTCATTAAAAGAATTGTTCAAAGGACATAGATGGGTGATAAATGCAGATCTTGACAAAATGGTGAATATTGGCTCATCTTATTTTCTAATTCCATTACCACATGTTTGTCTTATATTTGGTAGTTACATTCATATATGCATGTGGGAATTGCAAAGGAATTCACTTCCACTTTTGGACCAAGATCCTACATTGCTTTAGCTCAGTGTAAATATCTCTTGGCAGAGTTATATTAACACAACCCCTGTATTGATTACCAATGCAGCACAATGTGTAGATTTAATGGTCAATGCACATGGCTGACAACCTATTGTGCAGTTGCAATGTGCAATGGCAAGGCATAGAGGCAA
This sequence comes from Ctenosaura bakeri, assembly GCA_948474755.1. Taxonomy (NCBI): domain Eukaryota; kingdom Metazoa; phylum Chordata; class Lepidosauria; order Squamata; family Iguanidae; genus Ctenosaura; species Ctenosaura bakeri. The sequence continues at coordinate 18,487 of CAOLHI010006088.1, read as the reverse complement.
TGTACATTCATGTTATTCTGTGTACTTTAATGTGTTAAGGCCCTACATGTGCAACAGCAGAATACTGTTGTTAGCTGAATATGACTGTTACACATTGTCCAAAAAACTACTCAGAATGCTTAATGCTACCTAAGTTTGCATATGTTGCCAGTAGGATGCCAGCCACAGTCAAAAGGCGTCTCTGCAATGTATGGGTTTACCTGCTTGTTTCCACTTAGGCCCTTTCCGCACTGGGGTATTAAAACGGTGCAGAGTGACCTCCGACAGAGGTCGTCTGCACTGTGGAGTGGATTGGGGGCGGACTACTTTTCGTAGTTCTGCACCTCAATCTGCTCCGAAGCGATCGGAACTGGTGGCGCGGCGTGTTTTTAAAAACCTCTTTTCAGAGGTTTTTAAAAAGCATGGAGTGCGCAGCCCCGTGCAGCTCCGTCGCCATGCTCCAGTGCAGATTTGCAGGCGTGCACTAGTGCATGCTTGCAGATCTGCCGGGGGGGGGTTTCCGGCTGGCGAGCTTCTCCGGTTGGTGGAGAGCCTCCGCCAGTCGGAAGCCACCATTTTGGACGCCGGAGGACTGCGGAGCTGTGAGCTCGCGCTGCTCCGCATGGCGACGGACTTACCCGGCTGCTGGTAAGTTCCGTTTTAGCGCGTTTTCCCCCGTTTCCCCCTCCACATGCGGAAAGGGCCTTAGATGAACTTTTGTCCAACTATGTCCCCTAATGTCACTTTTAATACTTGTACTTGTTTCATACATCTATTTTTTTTTATCCATGGGGGAAAGAGGAAATGGGGGAAACACACACATGGGGAATGTGTACGGTGAGGTCTTGTTATCAACAGAAATTAGTAGAGAAAGAAAGACAAGAGGTGGGTTGTTTCTTTTTTAATGGCTGCTGTAGGGGGATATGGTTTAGAACAGGTCCAGTCTACACAAAACAACATTTTGTAGTCTTTCACACTTCACAATTATAGGAGTATAGAGATATTGAGAACTCTCTGTCAGACAGGTCTAGTGCCCTGTCAAACTATGAATCCCACAATTCTGTAGGATGCAGTCAAGGCTGTTAAAGTGGTATCAAAGTGGTTAGTGTGCCACATTTCAGGTATCCCAACATCTGAAGTCAAAGCCTGATGTTTGGAATCCAAATGACCAATCAACAATGAGGCCTTGCTTGTATGGGCAAGTGCCATGCTGTTTTCCTGGGAAGAAACAGAGCTTTTGAGGACTTCCCAGGACAGCTTGGGAAGGAAACATATTAGTTACCTTTTTGCAAATTTCTGGAATGGCACAGTAGAACAGCCACATGATAACAGCTTCCATGTGATTCAGGCAGTCATGGGAAATGGTCCAGATACAAACTGCATCCTATTAAGATGGTAAACCTGCATCTTGGGGCTTTTATCACTTTACCCAATTCCCCCACAATAGGCCCAGCATCTTTGATAGCCTCTTGAACACTGAGACTAAAACCTGGAGAACCTTGGCCACCCAACTGGCACTGGGGCCAGCAGCTTTCAAGGCATGACTGTCTGAAATCGCACTGAAACTGTCTCCTGATCATCTGGTTTTCTATGTGGGGGGCTTTTGGAAGAACCCACTGACAGATTTCGGTTGTGATTAGAAAGACTGTAGTGGGAAAGATGTGACTCCATTGATAACAGTGGCTGCCATTCAGTATTGTGGTGATTGATTTCTAAGCTAGAGTTAGGAATCTGTTAACTGCTTTGCATTCACTAATGCTATATGGCCTTTCTGTAAAATTATGCTAGTGCTAACTCAGCTCAGCAGCCAGATTGGGTGAAGGAGGTCTTTTCTGTTTCCAATCAGGGTCAAAGGAGGATGGTTTCCACCCCCTTCCTCCAGCAAGCAAGGCTGTGACAATCAGAAGCAGGACCTCTATTGCAAATCCTTGTCACACTCTCACTTACTTGCAGGAGTGGGGTGGAAACACCTTCCTCCTTCTGGCCTGATAAGAAGCAGAAAGGTTGTCCTTTGACTAATCTGGTTTTTAAGGTGGGCTTGGCGGGGGGCAGGGGTGGTCAGGTCAGGAGATCTTATTTAGTTAAACAGATGTGTTAAATATCCTATGGAGAATATTGGACTGTATGCAAAAAAAGGGTACACGAGAACATTTTTTGGAGTTACTGGGTTTTTGAAACTGTTTGAAAATCACAGACACCACTGAATGCAGAGCCAGTGTTAAAATTTGGTTCCAGTATGTAGTTGCTAAGTCTGATACCAAATCACAGTTAGTGGTAGATCACCCGATCATTTGCAGGGAAGGCTAGTTTCTATTTGTTGTTGCTTTTCCCACACTCAGCTGCTGTTTTTCACACAGGTAAAACTCATGGACTAAAACCCAATGCCACATAAACACTTGCACGGCAAAATAAGTTGCACCAGCACTACACAACCCCCAGCAGAAGAGCAACACTGCACAACACATCAATAACTGAGTGCTACTATGCAATGCACAAGTGCAATATGCAATCTGTAACCACAATGCACCATCTTTGCTGTATGTGCAACTCCACTTCTGCTTCTATCAGCAAGATACATGCTCTAGTTCACCCTATTTGCATAGCACAACTTATGCATGCATTATCTTACCAACAGAACACCAGCCATGGTTTTGCTAAATAGCTGAGAATTTCAACCCCCACCATGTATGTATGAATGATGGGACATCATATCAGGGCATGACTTGAATGCCTTAAGCCACCCCAAATTGGACACTATTTTGAGTAGCACTTTTGACTGTTTGAGATGCAGTGAGAAAGAGTATATCTTCTTATGCTTTAAAAGTTTAGCAGTCATTGCTTTTAACACTATGTGGCACCTGCACTCTCTCTCTAGACTTCAATCTTCATTAATAACTTGTGATGTAGAGAATCAGTGCAGCTGGCTGGATTTTAAGGTAGGTTTTGTGGGTCAGAGAAGCAGGCAGATCTTAGCCATAACATCATGGCCATGTGTAACTGAGTGTGCTTCCATATTGCATGTATCAAGAATGAATTCAGTTACCTCTGCCCAAGCCAAATATAGCCACAATGGTATGACTCATGCATAAGAGAGAGGCAGCAGTAAGTTTGGAGAAACTAAAGTCTGCAGAAGCATAAAGACACTTTTTTTTTCATGGGGGCATCCCAGGGGAATTGCAGAGCTTGGGAGAGAATGCTTTTTTTGGACTATAACTCCCAGAATATTCCAGTAGCCATGCTGGGTTGGAGATTGTGGGCATTCTAGTCCAACAGAGTAGCCTTTCAATGGCCTGGAAACAGTCCAAAAACTGAGCAGGCTCAGCTGCCACAGAACGCTCAAGTCTGCTCAGAGCTGTCTGGAGGATGAAAAAAGATAATGAGCAGGGTGTTGTACTGGATCAGTAATCCTGAACAGGAGTTCATGCTGCAACATTTTGTTGCAGAGTTTATATTTGTGTTTGTGTGAAACAGAGAGAGAGAGACAGAGCGCACTCTCTCACAAACACACACAATTCTTACCATATAAAAGATTACAGCTGAGATCCTGCATTGTCAGATGGATTTGTGATGAGGTACGGAAGTTTTCATAGCTACCAGTGTTGATGCCAGCCCCCCGATAAGTTATTTTTTAAGCCAGGCAGTGCCCCAGACAAAAAGTTTCTGAAGTGCTGCAGATTGGAGAGCTGGATGAAGATGACTCGCGTACTCTTTCGGTGGTGAGGCACATTGACACAGGCACTGGAGAGAACTCAAGAGTCCTGCTGCAATTGCTTCTCTCAACACACCCTGCAATGGGGAGAGCACTGTGGTTGCCACTCCCCAGTGCTCTGAACCACATCAGAAACCCTTTGGGTGCAGCCAGGCTGAAAAGGTAGATTTTTGGGGTCACATTTGCTCATTAATGGCCATAAATGTGAATCCTAAAGTTATGAGATCATAAATCTGGCTTATATACAAATCTTAAAAAGGATGTTGGATGGAGCCAGCCTGTTTTCTACTACTCCAGAGACTAGGATAAGGAGCAATGGCTTCAAACTCCAGGAAAAGACATTCCATCTAAACATTAGGAAGAAATTCTTGATGGTAAGAACAGTTTGACAGTGGAATATGCTGCCTAGGAATGTGGTGGATTCTCCTTCTTTGGAAGTTTATAAAGAGAGGCTGGATGACCATCTGTTGGGAATGCTTTGATGGTGTATTCCTGTATGGCAGAATGGGGTTGGACTGGATGGCCCTTGTGGCCTCTTCCAGCTCTACAATTCTATGATTCCGTTATGTTGGCCTATATGTTTTGTCCCATGCTTCCTCCAGAAATATTAGTCTGCTGTGTAAATATACTTCCGTCTCCTGTAAGAATTAATTCAATGGCCCATCTGTTTCAAAATTATACAAGACACTTATTAAGTCCTGGCAGGGATAAGACAATCCATACAGAAACTAAGCTGCTAACTGCAGGTGGATAGGATATATAAAGTTTTCTATCTCTTATTCTGCTGAAGCCTTTCCTTTTACTATCTATGCTCGGTAAAATGTTTCCCGACTCTTTATCTCAGGGATGTGCATAAACCCAGCCCTATCGTGGAGCCTAGAAAATGGCTGTTCTCCCTAAGTAGAACTTCTGTCGATAGAGGCGATATATCAGCAAATATGAGACAAACAAGAAGGGCTTTCGTGGCCAGCTTTCTAGTTTCTATAGGTTGGCTGTGTTTGAAAACATACTGGACAGACTTTGGTCTGATTTAGTACACCAAATCTCAAATTCTTTTGAGATATAAGCTCCCTGGTCCATATAGTATACTCAAGAAAGGTATAAATGTGCTTTTTTTAAAAATGAGCAACAACACTAGGCATTGAGAGATATTCTTTTGTAAAGTTTAGCAGTTTTAACAGTCATAGGACCAGTGCACAAATCAAGGCATTGGATAATTGGTGTTCACAGGTAACCTATGATAACCTGAACTCCCAAACAAGGCAAAAATAAAGGGGGGGCAGTCAGTGGGAAAGACAAATACAGGTCACAACTGTAGGCACAGTTTCCTGGAAGTAAGTGCTAGTGGACACAATAGGACTTAACGTCTGAGTAAACATGCACAGGATATTTGGATTGCATTGCTTGCCACTGGCATAAAGTCACAAGACACAACGACAGGTCAGAGCTGAGGTTTAGGGTCTATTAGTGTGGTTCATAACCTGAGGTCTGCAACGCCTTGCTATCCAAGGGTCTATGAAGCCTCGTTACTGGACACCAACCAGTGTCTGAGCAGGGATTTGGATCCTAATCTCCAGAAACCTTTAATAAATGAATAAATATCTGAGTATTTAAATCTAAATTTAAATATTTAAATCTTGAGTTGTCTTGGAGATCTCGAGTAACAAATACTTACGGGGGTCCCTGGTAAAGAAAAAGTTAAGATTCACTGGTCCATTAGAAAGATCGTGAGTGGAGAAAAAAAAAATTTCTTCCAAGCATAGACCAGCTTCAAAAAGCCAAATGGACAGGCATTACATGCAAGAAAGCCAAATTAACGGCCCTTGGTAAGCATGTAAGCTCCAGACAGGATGCTTCTTTTCTCTCCTTCCTGTACTGCTAGGATGGAGAATCTCTTTCCATCTAAAGACTGCATTCAATTTCAGAGAAATTTTTGGGAGGGGGTGCAATTCAGTGGTAGATGCAGCCAAACTCTAAAAGGAAGGAACTAAAAACTCATGCATATGTCTGTTAACAAAGCCTCTGACAAACAGGCTCCTTTTTACAAAACTCTACCCCCAGCCCTCTTTCCTCCTCATCCTCAGTCTAACCAGAAGTTTTTTTTAGCAGCATTAGCAGTAGAAAAATGGAGGAGGAGGGATGTAGAAACACAGATTTTCTGTGTCAGCTTGCAGTAAGTAGCCTGTTTCCATGAAGAATGCAATGAACAAAGCTTGGCTGAGAGAAGAGCAGGGTTCTTTCTTAGCTAATCCTACTGAAGCCCTGTGTACTTGCTTCCAAGAGGCAGGCTAAACAGCAGCTGTCTCCAGAATCCCTTACTGAGCATGTGTGATGGCAAGGGAGAAAAGAAGAGAGCAGGTATGCCTCACCAGCTACCCTCAGCTTATTTTTTTGTTTTTTTAAAGCATATATCCATATGTTTGGCTACCACAGTGGGTATCATAAGAAACATGGAAGCTTGTGGAAGAAAGATCCCTAGATGCTTTTTTGGAAGAAGCGTTCTCTAGAAGTTTCAAAAAAATTTTTTTTTTACTTCTGCAAAGCTTACCTGGCTGTTTTATTTCACATGTACATATTGGCCCTTTCCACATGGGGACGGAGGTCGTCTACACCGTAAAATGGTTTGGGGTGGATTACTTTAGTGTAATTCCACACCCCAATCCACGCGAGGGCAACCGGAAGTGGCACCGCCGCGTGCTTTTTAAAAACCACTTTTCATGTGGTTTTTAAAAGGCACGGGGCATGCAGCCGCGTTGCAGCGCCCAGTGTAGATTTGCAGACGCGCAGATCTGCCAGGGGAGGGCTTTCCGGCTGGCAAGCTTCTCCGGTTGGTGGAGAGCCTCCGCCAGCCGGCAGCTGCCATTTTGGATGCCGCAAGATGCCGACGAGTGTGGAGCAGCAAAAACGTGCTGCTCCATGCGGTGACGGACTTACCCGGATGCAGGTAAGGTACGTCCTAGCATGTTTTCACCCGTTTTTTCCTCCGCGTGTGGAAAGGGCCATTGTTAGCCTTGCTGAAACTTGCTGAATTATCCTGATTTTTTTGTGCTGTAGGAGCCTACCCCTATTCTGTTCATGTTACCTCTTCCTCTGGTACCAAATTTTCTGTTAATCAATGCCCGGGAACACATCTACTTTGCTAATTGATTTCTACCAGTATGAGGACGTTTAGCATACAGCTTTTACGGCCAGTACCAAAACCTTACAATGGGGAAACACACCTGAACAAAAATGGATAAACCACCAAACAATGGCGTTAGGGGAGGGGCCAGGACAATCTGGAGAAACACAGGTGCTAAACTAGAACCCCAGAAGTTAGTGAACTGCAGCAGTATGATGCGGCAGCTAAAAAAAAGTCAATGCAATTCTGGCCGCAATAATAGGAGTATAATGTCTAGGTCAAGCAAGGTGATAGTACCACTCTCAGACCCCACCAGGAATACTATGTCCAGTTCTGGGCACCACAGTTCAGGAAGGATATTGACAAGCTGGAATGTGTCCAGAGGAGGGCAACTAAAAGGGTAGAAGGCCTGGAAACCATGAAGCCCTATGAGAAGCAGCTAAGGCAGCTGGGTGTGTTTAGCCTGGACAAGAGATGGTTAAGAAGTGGCATGATGGCTTTGTTTAAATATTTGAAGAGATGTCATATGGAGGCTGGATCAAGCTTGTTTTCTGCTGTTCGAGACTAGGACAGAGCAATGGCTTCAAGTGTCAGGAAAAGAGATTCCACCTAAACATTAGGAAGAACTTCCTGACAGTAAGAGCAGTCCAACAGTGGAATACGCTGCTCCCTGGGAGATGGTCTTCTTTGGAGGTTTTTAAACAGAGGTTGGATGGCCATCTCTTGGGAATGTTTTGATAGTGTATTCCTGCATGGCAGCATAGGGGTGACGGGATGGCCAGTCCATCAGATGGCCCAACCTGAATTCCAGCCACTGAGTCAGACTACTGGTCTACCTATCTCAGTATTGTCAACAATGACAGCCAAGTCTCTTCAAAATTTCAAGCAGGATTTTTTTTTCCTAGGCCTATCTGGTAATCCATAGTGGTTTCCAATCTTTAATTATCAGCAGCTATCAAAAACCGGAGTGGCAACTGACTAAAATCCAAGTAAGCCCAACCCTGCTTGGCTTCCAAAATCAGAGAAGAATCAATATGTTCAGGGTGGTAGAGTGGCCTACACTGGATCCTGGGCCCAGTTAGCCAGCTCAAGGCCCACTGTGACTTGTGCACATGCAAGCACATAGCCTGCTGGTATGCTGGTCTTCAGTGGCATATTCCACCATCAGATTTTGGTGGCAAAACATCAGAAGGTATTTACAAAATGCGTTTTAAAAACATTGGCTATCATCCTTTTCAACAGTTTTAATATAGTAAGCCTCAATGACAACACTATAATTAGACAAATTCACTTTGACAGTTCTTCCATTGCTGCAATACTGTCCCTCAAAACTTACCTTTTAAGACATGCAGCCTCCACAACAGAGGAATCCCTGTAGGGCTGGAGAGCGGGATAGTGAACAAGAACATGTTCAGCTCTTTGCCATTAGTATGACCCTGCAGGGGTCCTTGATGCTGCCATCACAGTGAGCCCTGCCAGTGGGAGAAGTTAGATGCATTAAGATTCACTGCATCTCAGAGATTCTTCTGTTGGGAAGGGGGAACTGCATGTCTTAAAAAGGCAGGAGTTGTTGTTTTTTTGTTTTTTGTTTGGAGGGTTAGCATTCAGAAGGGTAGTTACACAAGTATCTCCCTTGCAGAATCTCAGCCATTGTTTGCCAGAGAACTTGGAAACAAGACGTGAAAATCTCCTTTTGCAAGCATTTTCTGAATCTGGCAACATGACCCGCTGTTAAATTTTAGTGGTGTGGCAATAGGGTTACAACATGTGGCCTATGAAACATTCTCTGCCCACTCTTGTTTCAAGCTAATTGGCCGCTTCCACTGACCTCTGGCAAAATGGACTTATCAGGGGCTTTTGTTTTGTTTTTCCACATAGTCTAATTATCAAAACCACTGTCAATATCAACTGTACTCACAGCTGCTGAATGTTTGCAACTATTGTCCAGATTTCCTACCTTTACATTTGCAAATGTACAATTTGAATTTACATTTGCTTCAGGCTTGAAATATTTTAGATTTATCACAGCTATCAAAAACTAGAGTGGCAACTGACTAAAACCGAATTATCAGGCTGGTTGGACCTGGAGTCCTATATGATGGGGCCATTATGCTCTTAACTATGAATCTCCTAAGTGGTCAGACATCACACTTTGTCAACTACTAAATACAACTGCACACCAGCTATCAAATACTGCCAAACATCAAACCTTGAACTCAAATATCATAGGTCATCAGATACAGATATCAAATATTCCTCGAACATTCAACAATATGCAAATATTTAGAAAATTCCCCCAAAGAGGATTTGCCATCAAAATTTGCAAAGGAGAATCTTGAAGAGATGGGGGAGGTGGGAGAGAAGATTAATTTCTTCAGCTCTAGCCAACATAAACTGTCAAGAAGCTGATATATGGCAATGAGCAATGATAAGGTTTCCTCAACCCCAATCCCAACAAGGCTCTTCAGTGCTTCAGGAACAGGCATAGCTGTAATGAATACAGAAAACATTAACCAACACTGAAAACCAGATCCAGAGCAACGGTTGGCCACATTTTCCCCTGTAAACAGCCAGAAAACAGAACAGGGATGTGAGGGTGAAGTTAAAGATTCCAAGAGAAGGCTGGAATACTCTCAAACTGGCATCAGTTCGGCGCAGAGCAGATGCAGGCAGCTGGTAAGAAGATGGGTTCAGCAATGACTGAATGCATGCAGAAAGCAGGTGTCAAGAATCCCAGTATTGCTACGTTAAATTTCCCAGCTCACGTCTCCAACAGCAGGCCTATCAATGGCAAGACCCTTGGTACTTTTAGTATTGGCAAACTGTACTGGCCACATCTTCCCCTGACGTTAAGTTTGCTTCCAAAACCAGAACGCCCAGCCTTGTAGAACAGTCCTCGCAGATTGGTAGCTGGAGGCCTAGTCTCTATGGATGGAACTATTTGGTCTCCCTTCTGATCCGCTCTACCTCAGCCTCTTACTGCTTGGCTGCCTTGGCAGGCTCTGAAGACTGCCGGACGTCAGTCCACTCCAGCATGGTGCTCTGCAAGGCTTGCGTCTTCTCCTTGTCCACTTGGACATAATCAACTTTCTCATCAGAAGCGGCTGACGATGTGGAAGGCTGCCCAAGGAGAAGAAAACACATAAAGGCTCAGTTAGTTGTATAACAGAGCCCAAATGGTACAGACCTCTAGCCAAAGACTGGGCTCTTGTTGCAAACACAGAAAAGGATTAAATCAGGGCCCTTTCAGCACCCTACCTTTTCACATGGACGTTCAGTGGGGATCCCAGCACTGGGAGGGGAGCACGACAGGAGGACTCCTCTCTGCACCAGCTGGCTCCGTGGTAAAGAAAGTGAGATGGCCACACCTCTTCCTTCTGCAGTGCAGCCAGGTACTTTCCCAGGCTGTGCTGGGGCAGGAAGTGCAGCCATTGCACTTCTGTGGCTTCGGCAGGCCAGGTAAGTCCGGGATGGTGGCACAATTGTGGGTCATTGACGGGGGAAACCTGTCAATGTTTTAATCTGTGATTGTGCCGCCTGGGGATGGGAGAAGAACAGGACCACTAGACCCACAAGTCTAGACCCAAAAGCAAGGAAGCCTCTTTACACTGACAGACCAGAGCTGGTCAGATGCTCACTGACTCCTACAAAAGCTTCTGGGTTAGGTTTCCTTCCTGGCTTTTGTGGCTAGGAAACTATGGACTCCTTTTGTTTGATCTCACCTTGCCTTAACCCAGGAGTAACTGTGCCCATTTTTTTGTTTCTTGCGCCTCATCCTCCCTCTAGTAACACAACCTGTGGGATGACTTCTCCACAGCAACTTGTTGATCCTTCAAGAATACTTTGTCTACCCATAGTCTTATGACATTCAGTCAGGTGGAACTGCCAATAAAACTTTGAAAAAATAATTCTGATCTTTCTCCATATTCTCCTGGTTTGAGAGACCTTTCCAGAAGTGGCACCATTTCCTTTCTAGGTATATTGCAAATTACACCTGTGTATGCCACTAACAGGATGCTGGCTGACTGGTGAATTACACCTAGAGTAGAGCCATTGATTCAGTTCTTGAACGGTGAGCCAACATGCGAGTAAATCTTATTGATTTACTCTACTCTAATTGGGACTAGCAATTGGCTTCAGTTCCCTGCCTGCAAACTTTCTGATTAAGGCAAAGGTTTTAGAAAAGGGCTATACCTTTCTATGTAGACCAGGTGAGCTTGGCTGGAAGTCCAAAGCCAGGTAATCCACACTTCCTGTGCTCTTTTTTGTGGCTGGACTGTTTGTGCCACTGGGAATGGGAGATGCAGAGATTGGGTTTTGCTAAAAGGAGGAGGAGATGATCAAGAATGAGTTAGTAAAGTAAAAAAAAGAAAAGACATCACTTTGTCCAAACAAAGTCACCAAACCCACACCTTGAAGAAGATGCCCTTTCTGGTCCAAACAGAAATATCCCTACCAAGCCACTGCATAATTGCAATGTGCAAGGCACAAAGGCAGTGCACAAAGGCAGTGTGTAGGGTGTACATCTACATGTACACCCTACTCTGTGTATTGTTAATATGTTATGGCATGCACCACAGTTCTACATGTGCAACTCCGCTTACACCACTGCCAGCTGGATTCAATTGTTGTGCATTGCCCCAGAACATCACTCTGCATGAGTAACACAATTTATACCCATATGTGTCACTAACAGGATGCCAGCCTGTGTTGTTCCTGGACACTTGGCTTCAAATTTCCACTCTGAGGAGGTTCAAGTTGCCATCTGCCTGGTCTTGTTTCCTCAGGGGTAATTTAGAAACCACAGCAGCCAACTCAGTCTTGTCAGGATGGATTGTAGAGCAGAGTACAGATTCTAAACTAGAGATTAAATGCCCCTACTGTTTCATGGCCCATTGATTCACAATTTGGGGGGGGACATTTTGGGGAGTGCAGGTTGGACCTACTCACTGGCCATATTTGTTCCCACTGCCAGCCACCATTTCCCTCCAGAACACCTTTGGGAACAGCATGAGATGAAGCAGCATCAGCCACAAGTGCATTATAGGTATGAAAACATGGCAGCTGCTTGGGAGAGGTTTTGAAGTGGCCCCCCATTACTGTTGGGAAACAGGTAAGGATGTCAGAGAGAAAAAGCTCAGCAGATCTCATCTGTATTTTGCTGAACTTTGATACTAACGATAAGCAGTTTAAATAATAAAAAGAGGCATATGAATAACTCTACACAAGGCAGGTCTTAACTGTGTGAATTGTAACCAAACAGCATGGGTTGGCGCTTCTGTGCCAGTGGTGGGGTGAATCTGCTCTGGATTTCAATCTGAATCAAAGTCATTGGACAGTTCCTTTAAAATTCAGACTAAATTCCAGAATAGATTCCCTGTCCCTCCTTGTGTCAGTGAAATCATCAGCTGCTACTGAAAAAAGGCACAGTGGGAAAGGCCTTTAGAAATCATTTATCTGCCAATACAGTTAAGTAGAATTTCAGGTTTCAAATGCTGGAGATGTCAGGAAAAGCTTGGATCTTACATACATGCATGGTGGGCTTGTTTCTTGATTTAACAATTTTGGCAAGCTGTGCTTACAGAAACATATACTATTACTGACCAGAAGGTTGGAGCTGAACAGGTCTCTTAGCACTATTTTTGGGATCCAACAAATCTACCCCACATTAAAAAAAAAGTTAATTTTTTTTTTCTGCCTAGCAGCAAAATTAGAAATAGCACCCCATTGGAAAGATGCAGTGAATTTGTCTCTTCATAGTTGGAAAAAGAGGATTTAGTTTTTGGTCCTTGTGGAAATGCTGACTATGTACATGCATGAAAAAAGTAAGGACCAATCATAAAATTTATTCTATGTAATGTGGGCCCCATTTATTAATTATGCTAACTATAACAGCTGACAATATGGTCCAAATGTTTCATACAGTGTCGTATGGTAAGATTTACCTGTTAATTGATAAATACTCTTATTATTCTGGTTGATGTTGGAGATTGTTATGCTCTATGTGTTTCTGGCTGTGTTGAGCTTATGCAACTTGTGGATCTTTCTACTTTAAATAAGAATTTAAACCAAGAAACCAAGAAAGGAGTACAAGAAAAAAGAATTGTTAGCAGATAGGAAACAGAGTGTTAGCATATGCTTTCCGATGAGACTTACCATGGCCACATAATTTTCTTCACTGTCTCCTGAATCAGTGCTGGTGATGCTCTGGGTAGAGATGGGGCGACAGTATGGGGAAAAGTTGGAGTTGAAAGCCTGGCTGGAATGTAAATTGAAGAAGAGAGGAGATTATATGGTTTCATTGCACAAGGCCAGCTTGACCATTAGGCAAGGAGAGGTAGCTGGCTCTGCAGCAGATGCTAAGGGCTAAGGGGACTAGAATCACATCATCTTAGAGCTGGAAGAGACCACAAGGGCCATCTAGTGCAACCCGTTGCCATGCGGGAAGACACAACTAATGCACTCCTGAAAGACAGCCATCCAACTTCTGTTTAAAAACCTCTCAGGATGGAGGGCCTTCCCACACTACGTTGTTATAGTGCTATTATTCCACTTTCAACATCCTATGGAATCCTGGGGTTTGCAGTTTAGGGCGGGGCATTCAGTATTCTCAGCCAGAGAGCTCTTTGGCTGCAGTAAACCACAAATTCCACAGGATGTTGAGAGTGGAATAATAGCATTATAACAATGTAGGGTGGAAAGGCTTCGAAACTCCACCACCCTCTGGGGCAGTACATTCCACAGCTGACAGCTCTTACAGAAAGTTCTTACAGGGCTTTTACAGTCAAGACAGTCTTCCTAATGTTTAGGTGGAATTTTTTTTTTTTTCTAATTTGAATCTACAGGTTCATGTTCTACTCTCTGGAGTAACAGAAAACAAACTTGCTCCATCTTCTACATGACACCCTGTCAGGTATTTCAAGATGTCTATCATATCATCTTTGACTTTTCTCTTCTTCAAGATAAATGTACTCTTTCCTAAGCTAAATGTATCCAGTTCTGTAAGCTGTATCTCACAGGGTATCAATCCCAAACTTCTAGGTTATCCTCCTCTCGACACATCCTGGCTTACCAACATCCTTTCTGGGCATTTCTGCACTATAGTCAGTTCCACTTTCAACATCCTATGGAATCCTGGGGTTTGCCATTTAGGGAAGGGCCTCTAAGGTGCCCAGACCTGGACACAGAATTCCAGATGAGATGTGACCAAAGCAGAACAGCCTCCCCAGTTCATCAATTTACTTATGAAGAAGAAATGAACATTTGGGAGGGTGAGCGTGCTCTGTTGCATGCATCTCTTGAAATTCTTATCCCATCCTTCCCCCAAGCAGTTCACATGGTCCTTCTCCCATATTATTCTCACAACAGCCCTGTGGATCAGATTGAGCTAACGGATCACCCATTTGGATTTCATGGCTGAATTATGTGGGTTGGGGAGGGTGGGACCAGGGGTGGGGTTACTCTGTTGAATTGATTTATTGGAGTTTTCAGATTAGTAGCAAAATGCCTGCTCTGAACTTATCTATTGCCATTAGAGGTGGAAAATGCGATCAGTATTTTTTCACGTTGGGTAACAAAATGTCCAAATAGCTTCAGATTTCTGGTCTTGAGGCAGGCCTGATCTGCAGTCCCCATCCACTCACAGTTCCAGCAATGCTCTCTTGGTGGGATGGCAAGATCACACAATACTCTTCAAGCCAGTGTACAGTTCAGCGTTGAACTGAACTTAGTTCTTTTCTCCTACAATTCTGTCAGGAAGATAATTCTGTGATTTCCCAGTTATGTACTTGCTGTAGAAATGCAGCTGTAAATTTCTCTGCTTGAGGATGCTGGTTATTTCGCAAGCCGTGCCTGGTCTGTGAAACGTAACGGGATGGATCTAAACACCAAAACAACTCCATGACACTCACCCAGGTCTGGACCAGGATTTTGTGACCGGTGATTTAAAGGGAAGCTCGTCAATGACTGTGTTGCTTCTCAGGTCTAGCGGTGTTGGCTTTGCTGAAGCAGAAACAGATCAGGATCAGGACTGAGCAACAAGACCAAAGAATCTTGTGATACCTTAAAGACTAACACATTTATTATGGAGCAGAGCTTGGAATTAATTTGTTTAAAGTTAATTTGTCGCCCACCATATTTTTTACAGTTTTTTAAAAATCATTATTTTAATTTTTATAATGCCAGTGATGGCAGTGTGTTGAGTAACAAGTAACGTTCAAGATCAGTTTGTTGTTGTGTGTCTTCAACACATTTCTCACTTATAAGAACTCTCACACCATTTCCACACTAGGCTGTTATAGCACGATGATTCCACTTTCAACCTCCTATGGAATCCTGGGGTTTGCAGTTTAGGGAGGGGCCGGCCGGATTCCATAGGAGGCTGAAAGTGCAATCATCGTGCTATAACAGCCTAGTGAGGAAATGGCCTCAGATGAACCTATCACAGGGAGTTTCTTGGTGAGATTTGTTCAAAGGGGGTTTTGGTCATGGCCATCCTCTTTAGTCTGAGACTGTGCCTTTCCCATGGTCACCCAGTGGGTTTCTGTGGCCTAGCATGGCTTCCAGAGAACTCTTCCAGAGTCATGTTTCAACATTCAAACCAGCACACTTCACTGGCTCTCTATTAATTTGTTCCTGGAGTGTAATCTGGGGTGTTAGCCTTTATGTCATTTTAATAGATTTTCTGGAAAAAAGTTAAAGCTGAAATGAGTAACGTAACAAATTAATTTTATAGGTGTTTACAGGTGTTTCACCAAAATGATTGTTCATGCGTCAATTTTGGTTTGGTGAGTCATGTTAATATATTAGCATCAAGACTAAAAGTTTCCAAGCTGTGACCATGAGGTTTCATTGACTATTGCCTGGTTAATCAGATATATCAAGTTTTATCCAGAACTTGGTAGCACTTTGAATGTTGGACAAGGATCTTGGGAAACTGGGGTTCAAATCCCCACTCAGCCACGGAAACCCACTGAGCGATCTTGGGCAAGACACACATTTGCAGCCTCAGAAGAAGGGAATGGCAATCCTCTCTGAACAAATCTTGCCAAGAAACTCTATGATAAGTTTTCCTTAAGATCATCATAACTTGGAAATTATCTCAAGGTACATGATGACAACAACAAATAAAAGTACATGCAGTGAGGAAGCGGGCAATGGATTGTAGAAATCACAGAATCATAGGCCATTTCCACACTCCAGTGTTATAGTGCTATTATTCCACTTGTGGAATTCTGGGGTTTGTAGTTTACTGAGGCCAAAGAGCTCTCTGGATGAGAATTCTAAATGCCCCTCCTTAAACCGCCAACCCTAGGATTCCACAGCATGTTGAAAGTGGAATAATAGAACTATAACAGTGTACTGTGGAAATGGGCGATAGAATAGAATCGTAGAGTTGGAAGAGACCACAAGGGGCATCAAATCCAACCCATCAAATATACCATCAAAGCATCCCTGACAGAATCAGACAGGTCAGAAGGCAATTAAATACAGACAGCACTAGCAATGACAGTGACAATATTAAAACTGGTCATCCATGAACTGCTTGACTGGAATGATAAAAGCCATCCCATTCCCCCTTGTATGCCGAGAGTTACCTTTGCGATCTGGCTTGAGGTTTCGGTTAACAGGTGGGGGCTGGATTTCGCTCATCCGTCTGTGAGGCTGAGAGCTACTGCTGCCTTTATGAAGCGGGAAGGTAGAAGAGGACATCCCCATCATGTCCAGGTGATGAGGCCCAGGGCTCATGGGGATATAGAGGTTCTGGGAGCTGTCATTCGATCTTTCCATGTTGAGCAAGATGGAGGAGCCCGGGTTCATGGGGACATAGTTGTCCTCTGAATCGGCGCTGTGCGAACGAGCCACTGTAGCTTTGTTTTGCTGGGAAGTGAAAAGGAAGCAAAATCTAAACAACTATGGTAGAAGTTCAAAGAGAACTGAGGCTAAGTTGCTAGGAAAGCAGGCTCTCCAAAATGGTAGCTGGGCTGCATTCTGAGAATCCCAGGCCCTTTTCACACGCCAGTCCTGTTGCGAAATGGCCTCAGAGCATCGCGCGATTGCAAGGATTGCTCCACATGACGTCCTTGCAATTGTGCAATGCTCCTGCGCCATTAGGTGGTGATTACGCAGCATATCATTTTCGGCTCGTTGCTGAAAATGATGCACGATTGCACGTCCCTCCCATGCCCCACACGCACTTACCTTGCGGAGTTGTGGAGGCTCTGGATGCATGGCCATCGCACTTCCTCCCCAGGGCAGCCTGGGAAAGTACCTGGCTGTGCTGTGGAAGGAAGGGGTGGAGCGCTCACGCTTCTTTCCGGCCAGCACGGAGCTGGTGAGGAGAGGAAGCGGAGGGGACGCGAGTGCCTCCTGGACGCCAGCTGCACCAGGTAAGGGCCCCAGAGTGTGAAAAAGGCCCCAGAGTTAAGCTTTGAAAACGACAATGAAGTTTCTAGTCCCTAGGACTCCAGACAATAGCTTGAAATTAAGCACAGAGTGGATGCCAAGATCTCAAACCTAAGGCAAGTGTGTGGGGAAGAAGGAAAATTGAGAACAATTTCCACTAACAAAAAGAGTGTTATCTGCACTACATAATCACTACCAATTTCATACCACTCTAATTGTCATGGCTTCATCCTAAGAAACCCTGAAATTTGTAGTTCAGTGAGATACTTCAAATTTTCTGCTAGACAGCAATAGTCTATTTTTCCTGAACTAAAAATCCTGGGATCCTTTAGGATGGAGTGATTAATATTAAAGTGGTCCGCAGTGTAGACAAACACCAAAGGTGTAGAAAACAGAACAAACAAGTGCAATTCAGCTTGAGGTGGTTAAATAAGCACCAATAACTCACCAGATACGAATGAAGCCCAACATTCATAGATTCTGCCGACTGAGCTGCATTGCTGCTGCTGTGTTGAGGGTATTCATAGGTCTCGCAGGAGGAAGCTGAAATCAATGAAATCCCGGTTCACTGAACTGAAAAAAAGGCTTATCAAGATACCGCATCACACTGTATGAAGGACTGTGCTGCTCTATTTGAACCTGGCCTGAGGTTTGAGAGCCTTGGGGAAGGGCTTTCTCTCAGTCCCACCAAAGTCACAGGCATGCAGAAGAGAAGGTTAAGAGGGGACATGATAGCCATGTTTAAATATTTGAAGGGATGCCATGTGGAGGAGGGAGTAGGCTTGTTTTCTGCTGCTCCAGAGACCAGGACAAGGAGCAACGGATTCAAGCTACAGGAAAGGGGATTCCACCTGAACCTCAGGAAGAACTTCCTGACGGTCAGGGCTGTCCTGCAGTGGAATCTGCTGCCTTGGAGTGTAGTGGAGTCTCCTTCTTTGGAGGTTTTTAAGCAGAGGCTGGATGGCCATCTGTCGGGAGTGCTTTGAGGGTGTTCCTGCATGGCAGGGGGTTGGACTGGATGGCCCCTGGGGTCTCTTCCAACTCTACATTTCTATGATTCTATGTCTGGTGAGGACACAGGAGAGGGCCTTCTCAGTGGCTGTTCCCAGACTACGTGACAGTACTGCTCTATTCTGTTTTGGAATACTGTCTCCAGTTCTGGGCACCACAATTCAGGAAGGATATTGACAAGCTGTAATGCATCCAGGGGAGAGTGATCAAAACAGTAGGAGGCCTGGAAACCAAAAAGCCCTATGAGGACTGGCTTAGGGAGC
>CAOLHI010006087.1:0-43283 GCA_948474755.1 Ctenosaura bakeri | reverse complement strand
CTTTTCACTTTAGCAGTTACCAATTACAAGTGTTCTACCAGAACGAGAGATCAGTGCCCTGAAAGTGTCACTAACAATGAGATATGCTCCTGCTGCTCCTATTCCCCAGTCCCTGTTCCTGATAGATGACCTTCTTTTTGTCTTTGGAAAGGTGTCTCATCAAAATGTTCTTAGCTTGAGTTGTTAGAGCTGCAATTTCATCCCCCCTCGTCTTCAGGTCTCTGGCTGTGATATCAGTGGAGAGGGGTACATCTTGTCCCTGGCAAAAAGGCATGTGCTTGAACAATAAATTACTGTGAAACTCCAGCCTGCAGTTTCACCCAATGGGGCTGCTGAGGTGTAGCACCTGTAACTATATGTAAACATGTGCAAATGGTGCTAGAAGACTTTGGGCCACAGCATCTCTGTGATCAGGAGCACTCATGAGGAAATCAGACACATGTACTGTGTCTTTTTTAAACATCTGTAGTTTCCATGCACCCAGGTGCACATAGTTATCCCTCAGAAACTCCATGCTCTGAAGTTACAAGGTGGATGTCTTTCTGCTGTTTTGTTTTCATCTTTGTGTGCTAGGAATCAGACCCATGTCTGCCTCATAATCATTCCTGTAGACATTTTACCTATCTTTTACCTCACTTTTCCTTTGAAATGAGTTAAATTTGACTCCGGCCCTTTTCACACGGGGTTAAAAAAATGATGTAGAGCAACCTCTGACGGAGGTCGTCTACACCGTAACGTGAATTGGGGCAGACTACTTTTGTGTAGTTCCACACCCCAATCCGCGCAGGGGCGACCGGAAGTGGCGATGCCGCGTACTTTTTGAAAACCACTTTTCAAGTGGTTTTTAAAAAGCACGGGGCGTGCAGCCCCGTCGCAGCGCCCGGTGTGGATTTGCAGGCGCGCACAAGTGCGTGCCTGCAGACCAGCCGGGGGGGGGCTGGCTTCTGGCTGGCGAGCTTCTCCAGTTGGCAGAGAGCCTCAGCCAGCCGGAAGCCGTCATTTTGGATGCCGCGGGATGCCACAGGACGCCACCGCATGTGGAGCAGCAAACTCGCACTGCTCCACGTTGTGACGGCTCCAGGTAAGCTCCGTTTTGGCGTGTTTTCGGGCGTGGCTTCCTCCGCATGTGAAAAGGGCCTCCATTTACCTTAGCTGCCCTGCCTTCTACCCTAGAGGCCCTAGTGGGCACCAGCCGTCACTGGGCACAGAGAGCTCCCCCAGAGGCCAGTTTTCTGTATTCACCCATTCACAAACTGAAGCAGTTTCAATCTTTCAACTAAGAGCACGCTTTTCCAAACCAATCCTTCAAGATCTTAGCAAAAAATCCCTATGTTTCCCGTCTGCCTCTTGGCTTCAGTTCCAGAGCGGAGTGATTCAAATATTTCTTCATTGTCTATGAATTGTTGAAGAGTCTCTATGCTGTTAAAAAAAAAAAAAAACACAAAAAAACAACAACACTATGGTAGAATTGTGGCCACAATCCTGCTCTCAGAACAATATATTATTGTAACTCTGTGTTTGTATTTTATCGTTCTTGATTTCACAAAAGGCAGGATATTCATTTTCCCCAGAAGCAGATGAATGGCAAACACTTACCTGAAGGGCGTTACTTACATTTTTTTCCTGTTGTATTCTTTTTATCTTTTACTTTTTTTTTCCAGTTTATTTTCTAAACATTAATGATGAACAGAACCCCAGTCTGAGGCCTGAAGATTTCAAAGAGATATAAAAGCAATTGGAACAGATATGCGTATAAATGGATTTTTCTTGCTTGTTTTTCAAGTGCATCACATATCTCTCTGTGTGTTTGAGAGACAGACAGAATAAGAGAGTTTTACCTAATGGACTTGTAGGGGTAAGACATTTTTATCTAGCTGTTTTATTATTTCAATCCACATTTTGGCCTAGAGAATAATGGATAAAGTATCAATTTCAGGCTCATATATTATATAGGAAATTCAGAAGTTCCAAAATATTGATGTGTAGATATCACCAATTCTGCATACGAACCAATGCAGTATAGTATTTTGAGCATTTAGCTATCAGTCTAGGACAACGGTTCTCACCAGCAATAGCACTGCAAGAGGCAGGGTAACCTAGCAGGGTCTTATACCCAGTTTTTACAGGGTCAGGCCAAGCCAAAAACCAAACCAAATGCCCAATAAATGATTTTGTTAAAGGTAAGTCTCATGCACCAATGCTCTCTCGCACGCACACACACACCCAAGAGCTATTAAGAAGTAAAAGAAAGGAAATTGGACAGAGGGAGTATTGAAGAGATGTTGTTGGGGTAATACTGCACCTTCTCCTGAAGTCCTGGGTCCGAGGAGGTAGCAAAGAAGTGAGGCTCAGCACAGTGAGGGCTGAGGAGATTGCTCAACAAATGGAGTGACAGTCAGCTGGGGTGACCAGAAGCAATCTGAAGAAACGCTCAAAAGTCAGGACTATTTATAGGGGGAAAAGTACCTGGAGGACTAATCCTTTCCCTGGGAGAACAATGGGTGTTGCAGTGGGCACGAAGCCCCACATTGGTAATTTCCTTGGCGTGATGGGATTATTAGGTTTTGCTAAAGTCTCTGGAATTTTGGAGGTGTTGTGATGTGATTTCTGGGCGCCGCCTGATGGGATATTTGCTCAACCTGAGGCACACACGTTAATCCTCTCAAGTCAGTGTCTCGGGGCTGAGGACCCTTTGTTTATTGTGTCTTTACACATCTTGAGGTTTCCTGGGGCTACGTGACAGGGATTTTACTGGCCTGACCTGGTTGTCGTGCCTGCCTACATGCCCTTTTGGGGGACGTCTCTGGCATACGGAGCAATATTTTAATATTAAAATTGTAGACCCTGGGATAGGGTTTCTCCCCCGAAGTAACAATTAGGGTCACCATATGTCACAGTCAATATGAATGCACATAACAACAAAAAATATTAATTATCTTAGATTAGTTGGAACTAATATTCAATTTAGAGGCCACAATACAAAGAGTGACTTGGGCCCATGAGAGCCCAGCAGGTTTTCCTCTCAACTGTTCTGAACAGTTGACTCCTGACTCATATATCTCATCAGTTTCAAAAACAGTTTGCCAGATCATTGAGGACTGCTTTTAGTTAGAGAATAAGCCTGACATTTCATGAAGCTCACAAAGCGGTTCTGCTGATCTTTGTTTCTTGGTTGGAATACCTATTAGTCATGCTGGCTGGACAATGACAAATAGTACTCCTTCACAATATACCAGAGTTTGTTTCCCTTTAAGTCTATATGGTGAGGCACAGAGCTTTGTTGAAAAACCACCTTTTTTCAAATTCCAGCTCCCAGAATCCTTCAGCCAGGATTGTTAGTGCCCACATTGGCTGGGGGATTCTTGGAGCTGAAGTCTGAAGAAATTAACTTTTTCAAACTAAGGTCAGGCATGGTCTAAACAAGTTCCAACAACTGGGGTTAAGGGGTAGTGAAGGGAAAATAGAGTTAGTAGGGTTCAGCAGAAAAGTAAGGAAAGATATTTCAATAAGTTCACATTCCTAGAGTGAGGAGCCTCTTTTGCAGCTTTTCAGACTGGCCATAAGAAAGAGCACAACTTGCATCAGAAATTTGTACATTCACAATGATTCTAGTGCTTTACAGTGGACAGAAAATGCACATAGAACCAGACATTTCTTAACTGCCATCAAGTTAATTCATGGTGATCCTATGAATGAGAAATCTCCAAGTATCACCAATAGCCT
Organism: Ctenosaura bakeri; assembly: GCA_948474755.1. NCBI lineage: Eukaryota > Metazoa > Chordata > Lepidosauria > Squamata > Iguanidae > Ctenosaura > Ctenosaura bakeri. The sequence goes on along the minus strand of CAOLHI010006087.1, from coordinate 39,560 downwards.
TGCTCAGGTCTTGCAGAGTCAGGGCTGTGGCTTTTGTGATTGAATCTATCAATCTGCAACAAGGTCTTCCTCTTTTCCTACTATCTCATACCTTATCAAGCATTATTGTCTTTTGTAGTGAGTCACGACTTCTCTTGATATGTCCAAAGTATAACAGTGTCAGTTTAATTTCTTGGTCTTGAGGGATAGCTCAGGCTTGATTTCCTCTAAGCCCCATTCAATAGTCTTTTTAGCAATTCAAGATATTCATAAAACTCTTCCCCAGTATCACATTTCAGATGAATTGCTTTTCTTCCTATAAGCTTTCTTCACTAACCACCTTTAATAAACATACATAGAAATTGGAAATATCATGGCATGGACAATCCTGACTAATATACAACAATACACTTTACACTTCAGGATCTTGTCTAGCTCCTTCATAGAAGCCTTTCCAATCCCCAGTCTTCTTCTGATTTCTTGACTGCAGTCTCCATTCTGATTAATGGCTGAGTCAAGATATGGAAAATCTTGAACTATTTCAGTGTCTTCATCATCTATTTTGGTTTTGCAAATCACTGATGGTCATTATTTTTGTTTTCTTAATGTTTAACTTCAAACCCACCTTTACACTTTCTTCCTTGACTTTCTTCAGTAATTGTTCCAAGACTTTGCTATTTTCTGCTAGTAGTATGGTATCATCTGCATATCTTAAATTGTTGGTGTTCCTTCTTCCAGTCTTCACATCTCTTTCCTCCAAATTTAATCGTGCTTTACAAATGGTATGCTGAGCATACAAGTTAAACAGATAGGGTGATAAAATGTCGCCTTGCCTAACCCCCTTGCCAATTGGAAATTGTTCAATTTCTCTATATTCTGTCCTAAAAGAAGCCTCTGGTCCTGCATCAAGAGAATCAAATGTTGTGGCATATCCATTGCTTTAAGAGTGATCTGTAGGTTTTCATGATCTACACAATCAAGGGCTTTGCTATAATCTGTCAAGCACAGGCTGTTTTTCCTTCTGAAATTCTTTGGTGTGTTCCACTATCCCAACATATGTTTGCAATATAATCTCTTGTGCCTCTTCTTTTCCGGGACCTAGCTTGGACATCTGGCATCTATTACTCCTTATATGCCACAAGTCGTTGTTGCAGAATTTTGAGCATCAGCTTGCTTGCATGGGAAATGAATGCAGTGGTCCTGTGGTTACTGCAGTATCTAGTGTCCCCTTTCTTGGGGACTGGAATGTGTGTTGAGCATTTCCAATCTGTGGACAATTCTTCTGTTTTCCATATTGTTGTCAGACTTTAGTTAGAACTAGAGCAGACTTTGTCTCTGTAGACTGAAGCAGCTCTATTGGTACACCATCTGTTCCTGATACTTTGTTTCTCCCAAGTGCTCTGAGTGTAGCTGCCACTTCACTTTCTAAAACTGTAGGCTCATCTTCAAATGTTTTTTTTCTTGAATGAATCTGTCACCATTTCATCTCTTTTATATAATTTTTCAATGTACTGTTTCCACCGTCTTTTTATTTCTATTTGGCCGTGTAATGTGTTCCTTTGCTGGTCTTAGAGCATCCCAGTTCTTCATCTAAATTTCCTTGATTTCTCAAATCTTGTGGAACAAATCACGTTCTTCCTTTTTGTTGTCATCTTCTATTTTTCCTCAATTATTATTATAGTAGTTCTCCTTATCCCCAAGCACAGGTTGATGAGCAGTTGCATTCAGGGGTCTGATTCTGTTACTGTCATCTTTTACTTTTGCTTCTCATCTGTCCTTAACTGCTGGTAAAGTTTCATGTGTCGTCCATCGAGGCTTCTCTTTCTTTTTGGCTACAGTTAGTGTCTTTTTTGCATTGCTCCATGACAATTTCTCTGGTTTGAGTCCAAAGTTCTTCCAGCTCCCAGTCAGTTAAGCTTAATAACGCAAATCTATTTTTCACATTATCTTTAAATTCTACAGGGATGTTCTTCAGGTTGTATTTTGGCATGATGATTGGCTTAGTGTTCTTTAGCTTTTCTGTAACTTCTGCTATTAGTAGTTCATGATCTGTGCCACAATCTGCTCCTGGTCTTTTTTCTGCAGAGAGAATGGAGTGTCTCCATCTGCTTTTGAATATTTAGTCTATTTGATTTCTATATTGGCTATCAGGTGGTATCCATGTTTACAGTCACCTCCTGGGTTGCTTGAAGAATGTGTTTGTGATTAACAAACTGGTGGCCTTGCAAAATTCAATCAACCACTTTCCTACTTCATTTCTTCAATCTAGGCCAGTTGCCTATGATTAACAGCAAGTCCTGTTTTGGTGTGTGATCAGTTTCCTTCTGGACTTCAGCCTAGAATCTTTCAGTTTGTTCTTCTTCTGCCTCTGCTAAAACATAAACTTGGGTTATGGTTATATTGGTGGGTTTTTCCCAGAGTCTTATTGATATTATTTGGTTTATTATTTGATGACACTTTGCATGATATCCTTTTTCATGATATCCATTTGCTACATCTCTGTTTACGATTAATGCCATCCTATTTTTTCTTAGATTTTCATTTTCTGAGTAAAACACTATGCAATTATCTGACTCAAAATGTTGCATTCCTGTGTGCTTTAGGTTACTTCCCAAGTAATGCAATTTTTATATGTTCTGTTTCTGGTTTTACTATGCCTAGCTTGCCCTGATTCGTGCTTCCCACATTCCATGTTCCTATAATATGTATTGTGCAGCTTTGAGCTTTTCTTTTGCCTCAAAGCACAGCTGGGTGTCCTTTCAGCTTGAGTCCAGTTGTGACATTAGTCACAGTGGTACTCAAAGTTATCCACTACTGTATCCCAGTCGCTTGGGAGTATAATCTTTTGGCATTATCTCTTGTTTCATTTTGGATTGTCTCATCATAGCATTTTCATGGTAAAAGACATTCAAAGGGGGTTTACCATGCCTGTGCAGTACTAACAAGTATTAGCTGCACGGCCACTGCTGTTGTGTCTGAGAGACCCTCTGCCAGTGCCAACCCCGCGCTACTGCTGCTGCCCAGTAGCTGTTTGGCACATTTAACCTGGCTCCTGGGCAAAAACCCATGTGACACGAGAGAGTCTACCAGCAACACTGCTGCTGTCAGCATAGCCTCTTGCCACACCAGAGCCCACGATCCTCCCACCATGGAAATGTAGTGCCATTGGTGGGCGTACACTGTGCACGGCCAAAAAAGCATCCCTTTGAAAAATGCACATAACCATAATTTCATTACTAAAAGAAATGTTTAACAATGCACATACTTTTAAAAATAAAAATGAAAAATATATATTGAAAAACATGCACAAAAATATCCAGAGATTCTAGTATTCAGGAATGGTGGGGGGGGAGTTTCAGAATGTGATACAGACTTGGGGGGGGGATGAAAATGCTCATATCATTCTAAGAAATGTGAGCAAAACAAAAACAAAAGATTCTTCACATTTCTGTGATGGAATGATGATCAGAAATCACTAAAACTCTGTTAATCATCAATGTCCTCTTGCCACCTTAAGCCCTTTGTGGTGGGCAACACATACATCAAGGTGAGTATACTGTGGCACATAGGCTGCCTGCATTTCCTCCCCAATTTCCAAAGTCACCTCAATTATTTTTTAATTGGCATGATCATACAGAGGAGGAGAAGGGGAGAAGGCCACATGCACCTTGTGAATAATCAAATCTGCAAAGGTCAAACCTGGGAATGTGGAGGGAGGACTATATTCCTGTCCTGTAGCTATTCATTCCTACCCTTCTTCTTGCTAAACATAAGAATATTTATTAATCTGTGGCATAATTAAAATAGTATGTTCACAGCAGAGACTTCTATTATACATTTAAAACTATTAAATTCTTTTCCGTCTGCAGTGGAGCCCAAAGGGTTTGCAATGCTTAGCAGTCTGCATTTCTGAATATATAATAAGCAAAATGAAGGATCTGTTGAGGCTTGTTTTTGCTTAATGGTATGTTGATAGGATTCCTCTCTTGCTGGTTCTTATTTTCTTAAATCCTCCATTGACATTTTAGAAATCTGATGAAATTTATGTTTAGGTAAAGCAGTTACTTCTGTCTTTAATCCTTGATAATTTCTAACACGTGTTTGCAGAGATCGTTGAGGATTTTGCTTTAGTTTGTTTTTAATAAAAATATTCCAAGAGTCAAATATTTTTTCATATGAGATGGGAAGAACTTGGATTACAAAGAACCTCTCATGATTTAGCCTGGTGAGGAGAAAACTCTTGATATTCATCATGCTAGTTTTACAAGACTGAAAAAGTGACAACATACAGCCCTAAACCATTGGTTAGCCCTCATTTGTTTTTAAGTGGCCTTTGGGAACAATGCTACATCATGGCATGGTATCTTCTGTTTATTACTGTGCCACAGCCACTGGAAACAGAACAACTCTCTGTTGCACTGCTTTCATCATGATAAGGTATTCCTCAGGAAAACACACACACACACATTAGAGTTTTTCCTGCCTCCTCCTGAAAGGCTTACCAGATGCCCCCTTCCCTCCATGAATTGTCCTTTAAATTGTCCTTTAAAAGGGAGAAGCTGTAGTGAGTTGGGACTCTGCCATGAGGCGAACAGTTTTTGGAGTCCTTGTTATCATTGTGGCCAAATGTTAACAGCTGTCCAGTGGTACAAAAAAGCCAATTTGATTTAGCAACCTTGTTTGATACTGTTTTCCATTAGCCTGGTAGTTTGAGGGTGAAGAAAGATATGAAGACTGAGAACAGACTGTATATAGTACATTTTCCTCTCTTGCTCATCTAAGTGAGTTTTCCTCTGTTGCTTATCTGCTTGCACAATTCTCATTGTTATGATGTGGGGGGAGGGAGATGGGTCACACTTGCATACATTGTTTGCTTCTGCAGTATATAACTCTTGGGAGTCCATGTTCCCTCAGCCACACCCTTAAGAGGGTACACTTAAGTCCAGGGGCCCCATTTAGGACTGAATTGGATCACTGCCTGGGATAGTCTGGGTAGAATTTGTTGTTGAAGGCCAAGTTCTACACTGGCTGAGAGGGGACACTGGACCCCATCAGCAAAAGGACCTGAATGTTCCCCAGCTGCTTCTTGAGGTAAAGCCCAATAAAGCTTAGTAAAGCTTATACTATAGCGGTAATGTATATCACCATTCAGTATTGAACAAACTGTTGGGGAGGCCTGAAACTACATTCAGTTCTGGCACAAAAGAAAACCTCTGCTGGATATGGCCAAACATCTGTTAATTTCATTATAACATTTCCTGCAGAAGCCAACCCTAGGCCACCAAGAAGGCCACAAGCAAGATTGGGTAGTGGTATGTCTCTCTCATGGTTGCTCTATTGAGGTGAGAACTCAGAGTGGAAGTTACATATAGCCATGGCTGCCACTAGAAGACTCAGGCCATTTTCTCACTTGATGTTATAGTGCTATTATTCCACTTTCAACATCCTATGGGATCCTGGGGTTTGCAGATTAGGGAGGGGCCTCAAAGAAGTTTACAGAGGGGCCTCAAGGCCCTTCCCTAAACTGCAAACCCCAGGATTCCATAGGATGTTGAAAGTGGAATAATAGTACTATAACAGTCTAGTGCGGAAATGGCCTGAGAGTTGTAGACCAAAAATGTAGCTTTTTAAAGCTTTGCAGGTGCATAATACCCACGTTTGCTGTGCCTGCTGATGAAAGTTTGAATGTTCCTTTTGAAGGTACATGTCTGCGTACCATTTGCTTCTCTCCCTCAGGCAGAAAGATTCTAAAGCTGGCCTTGAGCTGAGTACAAGGAAAGCCTGAGGAGATCTGCTGCATTGTTTGCCTATTCATTGCCCAGACCGCACTTCACCAAGTCAAATAAGATATACTCTGTACATATACACACAGATAGAATGGTTGTAAGATTTAGATTATATGGAGAAACAAGGAATTGTATTCACATCCTGTTTCCTTCTCCATTTCATATCGATCTCCCTTCCCTAGTTGATTGTGATAATGTACACACATGTCTTTCAAAAGGAAGTTTCAAGCTGTTTAGTGTTAGACGGAACGAGATTTTAATGAGAGCAGAAATATTCTAGATGATGTTGAAACACTCAAGACAGTAATGACTCAGGCAATTTTAAGGTTTCCATGGAAAAATATGGAATTGGTTGCTTTTATGGTATTTAATTACAAGCTTCTGGGCCATTAGCTCATAAACATCTCCATAATTCTTCCGCCTGTACCTACGAAATTCTTTACAGCTTTCCTCATCCTCTAAAAACATTCTCTGTTGTCTGAACAAACAGAAACAGAGAATAATAGGGATATGAAAACTTCTAAATTTTGTTGCCTTTCTCTCAATCCCATGGGCATTCTTATCCCATGTCAAGTTGTGAAGTGTTATGTTTCTAGGTCCACATGGAATTTGTATGCATTTTCTACATGCAGCTTCTGTTATGTACCTATTTCTACATCCACTGGTCCTAATATACCCACTCTTGTACACATTTTCCCTACTGCACAAAGCATAGCCCTTGCCGTTTATGTACATATGATTTGGGCATATGAAACATTTTTGCAGGTCTCAGATATGCACAAATTTCTGAGGGAAGGATTTCTGAGGGAAGGCCTTGCAATGACTCTTGGAAGCTACAAAATGGATAAATTCGCAGGGAATTTTGAAAGCACCATTTTCCCCTTCCCTGTCCAAATTGCAGGCAAGTTTAAAGATTGAGGGTTAAGGGTGATTGTTCCCAATTTGTGTTGTACACACCACATCTAACTAGAATCACACAGTTTGGCCTACTGTGCCTTTTGTTTTAAAAGCTGAAAGCTAGCACAGTGCCCCATTCCTGTAATCTAATGAGGACCATGGCATGTGGGATGGGTGCTTTAATTCTTTGCCTCTATCGTAGTCCAAGTTGGACTTCACTTCCCCACACCTGCACCCACTAGACCTGCTATTTATAATAGGATTGGGGGAAACCCAACCATATGTAATTAGTGTCAGGTCGTGACTGAAGTGACATCACTATTAGTTCTTCCTCTAACTCCCCTGACCTCATTTCCAGCACTCACTCCTTGAACTGCTTTTGATATAAAATTGTAGGCTCACAAATAAACATGACATTCACACAGACATAACTGAGGAATTAATTATCTAAGGGATCTGTGAGCAACAGTTAGGATCCTGAATTTTTTAGATTTTTTGTTGTTGTTGACAGATCTCTTAGATAATTAATCCTGCTGGTGAGCACAGAAGTGGGCCTGATTCCCCATCCCATTCTCACCCCTCTTCTCTCCTTCCTTTCTTCCCTCCCTCATATACAAATTAATCATACATTACCAACTCATACTGGGGTGTTTTACCTTTCACCTTTCAGTTGCCTTTCAGCTCTGGCTTTCAGAAAAAGAAGGACCTCTTCTCTTACTTTGCTGTTATACTGTGCACTCTTGTCTTTGCCATACTAATTGTTGTCAGGTGATTATGGAGAAACGAAAGAAAGTCCATCACACAGCACATGGTTGATATGTGGAACTCACTCCCACAAGTAATGATGATATCTTTTAGCCCAGACGGGCTCAAAAGGGGATTAAATGAATTCCTAAACAAGCAAGGCCATTTTTGCACTAGACTGTTATAGTAATATTAGTGCTATCCACTTTAATCAGAATTTCATCAGAATCCTCCAAACAGCATGGGTAGTATAGCTGTGCTGGTTGGGCAATTCGAGGCCAAATCTAAAAAATAATTTTTCTAAGCTCTAGTCTTGGATCTCAAATGAACCAGTGCCCCTGAAGTAGTTATGTACATTCTTGCAACTTATCAGTGCTTGTGCTGTCCAAGGTAGTTTTGTAGTTGTTCCAAAGGGTTTAGGGTTTTTTTTCTGCCTCCGCTTCCCATATAGTTGAAGTTATGGGACCTTAAAACCCAAAAAACTGGTTTCTCAGTTATGTTTCCCTTCTCCCTATTCTTTTTGTTTCATTTACTCATGGAGAACAGCTTGTGCAGACTGATTGCACCTGTGTTGCAATGGATTCAGAAGAATGACTGAGATAGTAACCTTCTGAAAAAAAAAAATTGTTTAAGAAAGAGAGTACTCTGAGGCTGGTCTTATTGTATTAGTTAATCAACTGTTATATTGGCTTATCAACAACTCTTGTAATACTGGAGAAGGGTGTATTACAAATTTACATCCTAAAATATTCTCCAGTAGGCTTGCCTCAAAGTTCATCTGCTCAAAATTGAGCCAACAATTATAAAACAGTACATTTCTTAGTAATGTAACAACTACTTGCATTGGTGAAAGCAGACCAGTGGGTGGCTGGGTCCCCCCTCTTTTTATTTAGAACACCAGTTTTGACTAGATCTTTTACCAAGCCAAATGAAATGATTAAGCCTACTTTCCTCTGCAGTTAAATCAGACTGTTCAGCACCTCTTAAATCAGATCCAGCTGAGCACTGGGAGAACAGATAGGGAAAACAAGATACTGTGACTTCTAAGCTTACAGATTTGTTTTTCTCCTCATGCAAGGGGATGGAAGGATCAATGAGGATACCATTAACTACTAAAGCATCAAATAAAGTTTTAATTACCAGGTCTGCCTTTACTGAAGAGATAAAAATCTTTCCAGCCTATGAGAATAGACTTCTTGTTATATCAACATCTCCGGAGAATAACTCCAGAAGTGGTAACTTTTGGTTTTGAGGCTCCCAGGGGGCTGAAAAAAGTGGAGAGACATGGAAGGAAATTGAATCAGGATAGGAAACATGCAGCTCTCCAGATGTTGTTGAACTGCAGCTCCTGGCATTCCTAACTAATGGTTGTGGATAGGGCTTTTGGGACTTGCAGTCTAACAACTTTTGGAGGTCTCATGGGTCTTACCACTTCATGGAATTAGCTCTCAAAATTGGTACTCTCTTAAGTCTAGAGATTTAATATGAAAATCTCTATATTTAGCTCATAAAAATGCAGCTTGCTAGAAAAAAATGCCGTAGTCAGGTAGTGGCTGATTGTTGCTTCATGTTTCATATTAAAAATTATGACTTGGAAAGAGAGTAAGCTATGGTGATTTTTCTGTTGCCTCCAGCTGAAGCTGTAGAACTCTTGCAGTTTTCTCTGCTATTATCTCGACTATGGATTTCTCCTGAAGGATCACAGCTTTGTCAAGAATGCTCAGTCCATCTTCCATCTTCCATCTAATGTTTCCAAATTTAAACATCCCCTTTCCTCCTTGCCTACTGTCATATACTTTCCAACTGTCCCAATTTGGCAGGGACAATGCCAGTTAGTCTTCTGTCATTCCACTTTTTCAGCTGGTTTTAAAATGTCTCATTTTTTCCCCTTTATCCTTGGCTTTCTTCAGCTACTGCAAAATGAGTTCAAAGTGCATAAGTAGTCTGCAGTCAATTAACACAGCCTGGGGGAGAAGAGAGGAAATGGTAGAATCTTATCCTTCCCAGTAAGCTCATGCAAAAGGAAACTGCTGCATCCTCTCCTAGTTTGTGTGGTTTTTTTCTCTTTAGTAACTTTTTCTTTCTTGACCACACTCTGATGTTGCTTGGCCAAACATATCCTGATTTTTATCTGGGCAATGTTGGAGGGTACATCTTGATCCTGAGTTTTGAGACCCTTTCAGCAAATTACCCACCATGCACCCTGGTCTCCGAGTGAGTCCCTCTCTTCCAAGTTGGTACAGCCGGTTCCCTTGGTCTCTCTCCTTGGGCCCAATCTGCATGGCAGGGAGAGGGCAGAGTGAGGATAATTTTTTAGGCTTTGGGGAGCTTTCTAGCCTTCTTCTCATTGCCGCAACTCTCCCCATGCTGCACTTTCTACCATTTCCTTTAACATGTGCCAACTGGGTGTGGCTGTTGTTATACTACAGTAAGTGCCTGAGAGGCAATTCCATGGCACACTAACAATGAAGAACAAACAGGGGAGATGACCTGGGAAGCTACTGGGTTCTGACAGTATTTATGCCTCAGGATGAGATGAGTCAGTAGAAAGAGCCACAGTGGTGTAGCTAGAGCTTTTACCCCCCAGGGGCAGTCCCTGAGCTTGCTGCCCAGGGACGGTCCCTGAGTTCATCGCCCGGGGGTGGTCCCTGAGTTTGCTGCCTGGGGATGGTCCCTGAGTTTGCCTCAGGGGAGGGAGGACCTATCCAAAATACCAAATAAAAACTGCTCAGTTGGTATTGGGTGATTGGGCTCTGGGTGTTAGCACTCAGAGGGGGCACCAGCATTCCTATGGCGGTGAGTGCCCTCTGTCTCTCTCTCACCCACCTCCTTTCCTCCTCGAAGGGTTGGCTGGCCTGGCTCATCCCCAGTATCAGAGGTGGGGTGAGGGGGAAGGTAGGAAGCTCTCCCCACCTACTCAGGGCCTCTCCTCTTCTCTCCTCTCCTCTCCTCTCCTCCTTGTCCCTCTCCCTCCTTCTCTGCCCAATCCAGAGGTCTGCTGGTGTCAGCACTGCTACTTTGACTGGAAAAGGTTTGTCACCAGATTGGGAGGAAGAGAGGGAAGGGAGGAGAGGAGTGAAAGGACAGCCCCCTTTTCCAGGGTGGGGTACCCCGCCAGCAGACCTCTCCAGGAGGCTCCAGTACCCATCTAGTCACTGGACATCTGCCAGCATGTGGAGGGTGGCCTGGTGTTGCCTCCAAAAACATGCCACCTGGGGTATGCCACTGAAGGGCCATAGCTGGGAAAAATTATGTTTTGTGGCATGGAGTGGATGGGTTTCTAGCAAGTATCATCTTTTCAGGTACTGGAACGGGGGCCAGGAGCTGGACGGTAAAATATAAAATAACCCAAAAGTCTGTGTAGCTGTGTATATTTTATCATGTTACAATTGTACGGGTAAATACATATTTCTGCCTTCGTATAGAGCTACTGTGATGTAGTGGTTTGATTGCTAGGTAGGACTCTGGAGACCAGGATTCAGATCTCCACTCAACTATGGAAATTAGGTGACCTTGGGCAAGCCACACTCTCTCTCAGCCACAGAAGAGGACAAAGGCGAACTTCCTCTGAAAAGAAAGAAAACTCCCTGATAGGTTCACTTTAGGGTCACAACTTGCAGCCATGCAGCAATAAGAGTCACATGTAAACTGTTTTTCAATGACACAGTTATTGAGATGATAATTTTACTATGTACAGTGAACAGGGTCACTCTGGGAAGGAGTGGAGAAGACTAAGACCCTTTCCGCACAAGGTGTTGCTCCATGCCGTTACCTACCGCTTCTTCTGGGGTCCAAAGCAATGCAGACTGTCCCTGAAGCCCTTCTTCAAGGCTCCTCCATGGCCCAGGGCAAATCAGAGCAGTGCGAGGTCTGTAGATCCACACTGCTCTGGCTTCCAAAATGGCGGCTGCCAGCTTCCAAAATGGCAGCTTCCGGCTTCCAAAATTGCGGCTTCCAGTTGGTCGTGGGTCCCGACCAACTGCTGAAGCTCGCCATGCCTAAAGCCCGCCCTCCACAGATCGCAGGCTTCCATTGGTATGAGCCTGCAAATCTGCACAAGGGAGCAGGAACACAATGGCGCATTCCAGGAAAATAAAGACCTGTTTTTTGCAGACTTTAGAAAACACGCTGGAGGATCACTTGGGGATGTTTTGGAACAGACTGAGGTGTGGATCTCCAGTAAGTAGTCCACTCCTAGTCCACTCCAAGGTGCAGACAACCTCCATGAGAGGACGCACTGCCCTGTTCTAATTGCCTGGTGCGGAAAGGGCCTAACCTCCATGTTTCATGAATAAACATTTCATACAAATAGTTCATGAGAGAGGTTCATACTCTTAGCTCTCTTAAAACAAAGCAGGTCTTAAATTGCATTACAAGGCCTGTTAAACTAAACTATCTGCAGACATTGATGGCCTAAAGCAGAGCTTTCCAAACTGTGTGTTGTAACATGCTAGTGTGTCGGCTGTAGTGTGTAGATGTGTCATGTGAACATAATGGATGGAAAGACTATCTCTCCTGCTACCGCTGCCCACTTGGGCTAAGGAAGACCCTGGCAAGGGTGGTGGCAGCAAGCCAGACCTGGGTGAAGGGGCTGCCTCTGCTGCCACCCCCCAGAACAAGGAAGACCCCTGCGAGGGTGGCAGCAGCAGGCCAGGCTCAGGTGGAGGGGCTGCTTCCACTTACTGAATTACTGGCTGAATTACTGTGTCACAAAGTGATGCGTGTCTAAAAAGTATGTCACCAACATGAAAAGTTTGGAAAGCTCTGGCCTAAAGAATAACCAGCGGGACTGAGTGAAAATGATTTCCCAAAATTCTCCATACTGTTTGTTGGCAGTGGGGGGATTTCGCCAATCTTCTTTAGGGGGAGATAAAATCCCCCAATAGTTTGAGTAAGGATAGAAAATAAAATTCTCCAGAAACTCTCCCTTGAGAAATGTTGGCTTGCTTGAATGAAACCCTATAATTGGTTCATATTTATGGACAAAGCAAGCAATGGGCTAAGTAAAGAAGACAAGAATGAATAGGCACCAAACTCACTACTTCTTTCAATGACATTAATATAATGTTAAATATCTAATTAATATTTAACATCTTCTCACAGTAGTCTGCCACACATTGGTAAATAACCCACCATCCTTTTTTTTTTTTAAAGGGAGGCATTCGAGTTTTGAATTGCTTTCTTACTGAATGTGACATCTCTATGTTTTCTGACCATTACTCCACACTGGCTCATAACACTGGCTTTTCTCATTCATTTTTCATGCAGATGGAGTGGAGTAGGTTGCAGATTCAAGTAGTTTGTAAAATGAATTTCCTCTGAGAATTTGGAGGTGAACATGGTGTATATTTACTGATGATTTACATTCATTCTAGTCTTTTGACATTTAAAGTTTTCCCTCAGTATTGTTTTTCATTTTCCAGGACCGAAAGCTGACACAGGGTAGCAGTTTAACACCTATGGAAAAAAAAATCTGACATTGTTGTCATTTAGTCAATATTTTACAGCTGACCGGCAGAAGTTGTCAGGACGTGACAAAACCTGAGAGCTGGCATGCCAATCCAATCAGGAATGTTTGGCATTCACTAGTGATAAATATTTGAAAAGTATGTGATAGCTGACTTGTGGTATAATTTTATAAACTGTATATTAACTGAAGTTATCAACCAAATCAAAGGAGATGGGTTTGCAATTTTTGTTTCTAATTTTAGTCCTAACCTTGGATGTTATCATCTGAGGTCTTTTTTTCCTTTTTTTTCTTTTCTTTTTTTTTTTTTTGGCATCAATACTGAATGCTGAAATTTTCTGAAATTTTCAGTTCTGTTCTAGAATCAAGGAAATATCAATAAAATGAAGGAGCTACAGGTCTCATTGAGGATTTCATCTTTTGCTTTCCCTCATATTGAACAGAAAGTGTGATACCTGGTTCACACGAGTCCTGAGGCACCTTTACGACTAATAAATGTACAGTCCTGCCATCATACTTGTGGGTTTCACCTTTGCAGATTTGATCATTTGCAAATTATTTGCTCCACTTCTGCTGCTGCCCTATGCCATTGTTACCACTTCAATAATACTGATGTTGCTCAGAAGAAATCAGATTGACTGAGCCCAGCCATGCACGGGTTCCCCCAGTACCACTCTCACTGGGGCTGGAATGGGATAGGATGAGGACATTATGAGGAGGGAGAGTGTCTGCTTGCATGTTTGCTCACTTGTGTGGCCAGGCAGGCAGGCAGGGGGTTGGATGAGAGGATGAGGGGCCGGTGGCCCCTCCCTAAACTGAAAACCCCAGGCTTCCATAGGATGTTGGCAGTGGAATAATCACGCTATAAGAGTGTAGTGCAGAAAAGGTCTATGTTTGATTACTTGAGCAGCCATAGGCAGGGCAGCCTTCCAGCTATCGCCTTCTGCCTTTGGAAGAAAAACTCCTTTGCATTCTCTTTACTTGTTTCAAAGGCAAAAGGGACGGCTGACAGGCTACTTCAAGGAGGGGCGGCCCACCAGTCATCAGCTTCTGCCTTTGGAACAAGGAAGCACAGGCACCACAGCAAGATCCTGATGGCACTTGTGCTCATTCATTCCAAGGCAGAAGCAGGCAACTGACATTAAATAATAACAGATAAAAGGGGGAAACCTAGAAATATTAATGTTTTTTCCACTTTCTTGGGAGTCTTGTTCCCTTAACTCCCATGAATGGTGTGGGCCAACTGTATTTTAACATGGATCGTGATCAACATCCTCAGATACTTCTTCAAGTCTCTCTCTCTCCCTCCCTCCCTCTCTCTCTCTCTCTCTCTCTCTCTCTCTCTCTCTCTCTATATATATATATATATATACACACACAAATACACTGATCCCTCCACATTTGCTAGGGTTAGGGGCACAGGACTCCCATGAAAGTAGAAAAACCGTGAGTAATTCTAGACCCTCCCAAACCATATTTAACACACACACAAAAATGATCACCATATTCAACTCCTCTGTGGATTCCTTTGAGGCATCAGAGTTCCTTCACAAGGCAGAAGTGGATGGCTGGTGGGGCTTACTTCCACCTCCACTGCTGCCTCACGTCATTTTTAATACGGACTTACAAATTTTGTTTGGAGTTTCTCAATCTCATGAGGCTTGCAGTCCCTATTAAAAATGGCATAGGAAGGCAGCAGAGGTAACAGCAAATATGGAGGGCTGACTCGTGTGTGTGTGTGTGTGTGTGTGTGAACAACTAAGCTTATATTTGGTACTTTATTTATCTTTTATAACTTTTGTATGTCTTTTAAATTATTTTATATATTTATATGGAAATTTTAATTGTTTTTGACATTTCATTGATCAGGTTTTTTTTAATTGACTCTTTCTGGAAGCCACTTTGGGTCCCACTCTGTGAGAAAGGTGAACTGCAAATGAAAATAAAGAAATAAAGAAATAAATGCAAAGTGTACATGTTAACTGGGGATGAGTGCGTGCATATGTGTTTTCAATTAGTCTGTCAGCTTACGGCAACCCCATGAATTTGATAGGGTCTTTTTAGACAAGGAATACTCAGAACTGTTTTTGTCAGTTCCTTCCTCTGAAAAGGTAGCCCACAGCACCTGGGCCCTTTTTGCATAGCATTTGCCATGCGAAAGGGTCTCCGGAGCATCACGCAATTGCGAGGAGTGGTCCACAAGACGTCCTTGCAATGGCGCAACACTGTCGGGGCCAGCAGGCACCAATCGTACACTGTTTCATTTTCAGCTTGTAGCCGATAATGGTGTGCGATCGTGCGTCACTCCGAGGCCCCACACGCACTTACTGTGCATGCAGAGCCTCCGGAGCCACGGCCCTCACGCTTCCTCCCCCAGCGCAGCCTGGGAAAATGCCCAGCTGTGCTGCGGAAGGAAGAGGCAGAGCCCTCACACCGCCTGCTAGCTAGCAGGCAGCAGCTGCGGAGCCGAAGCAGCAGGGACGCAAGAACCTCTCTCAAGAGGCTGGTCGCATGATCCCCTCACCCCCACGCCGGAAAGAGGTAAGGTGCGGAAAAGGCCCTGATATTCATTAGCAGACTCCCATCCAAGCACTAACCAGAGTTGACCCAGCTTAGCTTCCAAGAACAGATGAGATATGGCACCTTTAGAATGTTTATGCCCCAACAACACCAGGTTGCAATATCTTGTTTGAATTGAAGAGGGGATGAGACTGGAGGCAAATAGAATACAGAAAATGACTATTAACAGGGTTCATAAGCCAAGAGGAGAAGTTATCACAAACATCTTGATGATAATGAGAATGCATGAGAAACAGTACACAAATTTGCTGAGAAATTAATTGCTTCTGAAGTGTTAAGGAAGTGGTGGTTCTTTTCGGACTTCTCATGAAGCTTATACTCCAAGCATCTGAGAAACTGGATTGCAATCCACACAAGCTCATGCTTGAACAAATGGATTTGTCTTAAAGGTGCCACAAGATTATTTTTCTTATGCTGCAATGGAAAAAATATTTTATCTATTTCCATTTATATCCTGCCTTTTTCCCAATATGGAACCCAAGGCCACTCACAATTTGCATGAAAACAAAATACAGTTAAAATACAGATAGTACAATTTTTTTGAAAAAAACAAACCAGCCATATTAAAAACAATTTGAAACAATTAGAGATCACATTACACTGGCAGCTTATAGTACAGAAAGACTGGATTGTGGTGCGTAAATTCCACAATCCCTTTGCAATTCATCTTAGGAATTGTTAGGAACTTGTTCTATGTGATAGATAATTATTCTGTTTTAAAAAATGCAAATTAATACACAATATCAATAAAAGTAGAACATCCCCCTAATAGGACTGAGAAAACTACTGCAAGGTGCCAAGAGATATCCATATCCATATCCATATCCATGTCAACAATGTGTATATAGCTGAATGGGATAATTGTATTTACTTGCCAGCTGGATGGAATAATTATATGTACTACTTTACTCAAATGCTTTAAACCAGATCAAGCATCTTCCTACTGGATTTGAAAGAAACCAGCTTGTCTTTCATGATGATATCAAAACAGTTTCCCACTTGCTGTTAAGTCTTAAGTTATTTTGATTTTCAAAATTTATTATGAAACCATGCCTTCAGTTCTTAACACTTTAATGAGTCTTCAGTTTCCTAGAAATTTTTCATTCACCCTCCCCTCCAAGAAGATTATTAGCTATTTTTTCCCCCTGTTAGGGCATCATCTGAAGGTACTGTTTCAGTCTCATAAAAATCCTTGATCTTTGGGCTTTCAATTTCTTTAGGAAAGTGCTTCAGTGTTCTTAAATAGAAATTATTCAGTAATCTTCACTTTTGCACATTATGTACCTCAACCTCAGATGGGGCAATTTGCATTCCTGTGCTTTCATTCTTTCAGTTCCTTGGCCTCAGCGCTCTTTCAGTATTATTGCTTTTATTAAAAACAGAGTCACATTTTCATTAGAGTTTCTTCGACTTGCCATAGCTGAAATTTATTTAACAATCTTTGCCTCGTCTCTGTTTGTTCAGATTTTGTTTATGTGAAAGCCAAGGGGACCCATTGCACTGATCCTGAGCTAGTGGACCTTAAGACATGATGAAATTATCATCTTACTCAGGTTGGGCTTTCAAGCTGGCCTCTCACTCCAGTGGTCTCATAACCAATGATGGCTGGTGGCTTCCATGCCAGTGGGGGGGTAAAAGTGATACATGTTGAAAGAAGCTACCCAAGGTGCTGAACCTATTTTCAGCACCTTAGATACCCCTTTTGAAGCTCAATAAAACCTGCAGTAGATTCACCATCCCATTGTTTCCCCAAAAGGTGATGGACCTTGAGGTCCACCAGCAGTGCCAGCATCTCTTTAGAAACTGGGGGTATTAGAGCTCAAAGGAGAAGGAGGTAAGAACAGGATCTTTTCACCTGTATACACCAGTATGAACTGTAGGACTCCAGTTAAAGGTTTAAACAGGGTGTTTTTCTTGGAAGTCAACAGACACACATACAAGAAATTAAGCAGTCTCATGAATCTTAAAAGGCTAGAGAAGGGAGAGGCAAGAAAGGTTGGATAGAGTGAGATTTCAGTTGTAGTGGGTGATATTTACTTGTCCTGGAGCAAAGGATTGAAGAAGAGTGGCTCAAACAAGAGTTTGAGAGCAGCACAGAGGAACAGGAACAAGAATCTGGGGTGAAGTGTGACCTCAAAGTACTAGCAAATTATCTGGCCTGGAGCTGGGGTTTTTATACTCTATTTCCCACCCTGAAGGGGTATGTGTTAATTGCTTTCTGGCAGAATACTTTGGGTGACAAAACATCAATGGGAGTCCTGACCGCCTTTTAATGTCTTGGTTGGGTATGGGGAATGGGGAAAGTCTCTGTAGGAAATGTGCACAGCGGAAGTGCTTGCCTGTTGTACCTGGGCAGATTAATTTACTATTGTCTTGGTTGCCTGTACTATTTAAAGGATTATTGGAAGCCCATTAATGTCAAGTTTTCCCTCCTAATCTCTTGAATTTATGACCTGGCTATGCTGAAATCATCCTAACCTAGCTCATGCTTACAGACAGTGTCCTGCTTACCACATGTTTCCCAGCCATAAGTGTCCAGTTTTTATATACAAATGATATTTCTTGCCAATTATGCTATCCTGCAGGATGAGGTGTATAAGGGGTGGTAACACCATGGCATGGAAGCCCCACCTACTGCTACTCACATTCATCTTCTGGAAAGACGAGATGTGAGACATAACTGGATTAAAAAAAAAAAAGGAAAAGGCAAATTTCACAGTTAGGCAACACCTTTATTGTAGCACTGGAAATTGTGTGGTTTGTAGGTCATATGTGTTACCGAAGGTCATTTTGCAGCCTCTGAACCTTGGCAGATTCTGTTCCTCTGGGGATAAAAATCAATGAAAAAAACATTATTAGCATTCTTGGAAGCTTCCAAAAGCCGTGATTCTCCTACTGAAGAAGGCATAGTCCCACCTCAACGTTTTTGGGGGGTGAAGGGTAAAATGATTGTGAAAAAAAATAAAAAGAGGAAGTAGACCTCTATCCACTCCCATTTTGATTTTGGTTTTGCATGGGAGGGTTGGTACAGCCTCCCAGCAGTTCTTGGGGGCAGGAAATTGGTTCCTGGAACACTGGAGCTTCCTCACCCCTGCTTTATTAGGACCAACAGAAATGCCAGAAAAGTATTTAGGCTTTAAAGTTCTCCAGCAACACTTCATCACACTAGGTACATTTAGAGGCTGGGTGGAAAAGCAGGAGAATCCAGGCTTCTGGTCTGATTTTGCACCTATGAGTTAAACTAGCAGTCGATTCCAAGATATGGATAGGCAGACCTGATTTGTCATTGGTATGCGTGCAGGTATCAGATTACACCTAGCAATGCATACGGGGTGAGAATGCAATGGTAGGTCTCAGTTTATGAAACAGTTGGTTGTAACTGAAGGATCTCTCCTGTGCCTTGACCAAGCCCAGAAGTTTCAAGCTTTAAAACACTTGAAAACCAACTGGAATCCATTCTATTGACTCAACATGCAGATGTTGTCATACCTGCTCAGTGGGAGGATTCTCCTGTTTTTTCTGAGGCCCTTTTACACAATACAACTGTAGCACTAGAATTTCACTTTAAGTACCATGGTTGCATCCTGTGGAATCTTTTGGTTTGTAATTTGGTGACACACTTATATTGTTTGGTTGAAAATTTTAAATATCCCTCCCTAAACTACAAATCCTAAGATTCTACAGGATGGAATTCCTTAGTCCCCCTTAGTCCCTTTTTTCATTATTTTGCATGTATGTACTGTCTACCTTTATTCAACTTGTTGTTACATAAGGAAAAAGAGGAAAGATGAACAAGGAAGTCCTGAGAAGACACATTATCTCCCAACTTAGTGCCCCCAGAACTACATGTTGTCCTACAATACCCATTATTCCCTGACAGCCAGTTGTTGTGATAGGAGTTGTAGTCCAGCACATGGAGTGTGCTGGATTGGGGAAGGCTACTTTAACTCCACAACCACATGCATGTTTGCGTCCTCTGAAGTACACCTCACTGAATCTTCTGCATGCTTTCCTAGGAGGAAGCCCCACTGAATGCAGTGGTAAACACTTCTGAGAAACCAAATATGAAATTACACTGCAAATGGGTTTCTTTTATTTGCTGGAAATAGGATAGTGATTTTGTAATGGAACTGAAGGGGGTTTGTGATTGAGTGACTGTTAGTCTTCCTTATTTTGATGAATTTTTAATATTCTTTCTCTGGTCAAGCTGAATAAAAGGACTCAGGGGTTGATACGTGTGGAGAGGAATTGACAATCATCTATGCCCTTTTGTTTTTCTCCTATAAAGACACCAGAATTATTGTCCTTCAGGCAGAAATGAATTGGGAACTAAACACCTTGCTGCAACACACATGAAGAAGCTTCTTTCTTTCATCTTTGCTATAACAGACTATGCTGGCTGCTCACCTGGGACACTTTTACACCACACAATTATAACACTGTGATTCCACTTTAATTCTTGTGATAGCATCCTGTGAAATCCTGGAATTTTGCAGTTTAGGAAGCAACATTTAGAATTTTCAGCTTGAGAAACTTAGCACCTACCAGTCCCAGGTTTCTATAGGATGCAGCCATAGCAGTTAAAGTGGAATCACTGTCCTATAATTGGGTAGTGTGACAGGGCCCCTGGAGCTGGCTCAAGAATTTTACTGTTTGAGGCAAGGGTCAAAATGGCATCCCTTCTGTTCAAAGCTGATTGCACTGACAATCAGTGGCAGAGCTTTGACTATGGAGAGGGGGGCAGGGCTACAGTGTGAGGGGTGTGGCCATTGTGCATGGGGCATGGCCAGGGTGCACAAGGGCGTGGCTATGGGCTGGGATGCCCCAAAAACATTGTGAATCCTCCCCCCACATCCCTATGCAACTGCTGACAATTAAGCTTGAAGGTTGTATGAGGTCTTCCACCATGGCTGAAGGCAAATACCTGTTTTAGGAGGTCCAGGACAGGCTGTGGAGCACACAACAGCTGTGCCTCTCCAGCAAAAGGGAATGGCCAGGATGCTCAGAAGGAATGGCTGGAGGAACCACCATTGCTGCCTGCAGTATTTGCTGCCTGAGATAGTGGTCTCATCCTGCCTAGTGATAGGGCCAGCTCTGATCTGAAATGTTCACACCTGTTTACACATTGATACTTTAATTTATTTCTGTTTTGAAAATACTTGCCTTATAGTGTTGCACAGTAAGACTGTACTCTTACAGTGAATGACCTGGGATTATGTCCCACTGAACTCAGAATAATGGAACTGCAAATCAAACATATATAGTAGGAAGGTGAAAGGAGGAAAATATTTGAAATGCCTTTATAATGCATTGAAAAATAATAAAAAAATATGTTCAGTTTATCCTGAATTTCAAGGTCTTGTGTTCCACATAGTTTTGTATCCTAGGAATCGTAGTTACTCATCATGACAGAGCTCAGGGACTGAGTGACACAGTTTCAAGGCTAACAGCTGGAGTGGGGAACAATGCTGTTTCATGAATTAAAGCTAGGAATGAGAGTGTGGCTGTGTCCAAGTTCTCAGGGTTTTTTCTGTGTTAAAATTTCATTGTCAAGTCATACTGCCACACTTGATTGGCAGAGGTGGATGTTTGTTGTTTTGTACAGTCATCTGCCAGCATTGTTTATCCCGAAAAGGTGGTGGAGTCTGCCTTTATGAAGCCATATTTTTTTTCTGTGACTGGTACTAAAGCTCTTGTTTAGTTGCAAAGGTGCCCACCTGAGACTGTGATAGAAATATACCAGCATTCTCACTGAGCTTTACTAGAAATTTCTAGCACTGATGCAGAACAACAGCAACTTGCAAGCAAGACATAGCTTATTTTCCTTTGCTCTGTAGGGATCACTGTACAGTCTGCTACATTGCTTTCTGTCCTTATCTTAGGAATTGCCACATGATCTTTGTGAAAGAGGTGTGCTGGAGTGTGATCAGGAACCAGAATGGCTGAGAGGAGCACAGAACACAGGAAAATAAATAACTTCATCTAATTAAAAATATTTAAGGAGATGCAGCAGTCTGCCCCCTCAACTCCTTTTTCTCTGTATATAACCCACACCTTGTACTTAGTAAACTAGCATGGGGAAAAACATGCCACAGATTCTGTTTTCTTTTTTAATGTGGAGATACCAAGATCTAAGTTTGGTAAGAAAGGTGAGGCATAAATGTAACCAGTAAATAATCAAGTTTGAAACGTAGAGCTCCCCCCTCTGCATCCTGATGTGGTATATGCGAGAGGCATTTGCATCTTATCTGAACACATGGAATAGGGTGGGGACTGGGCATGTCCTACCTCTACGTAGTCAATATAAGCTGTGGAAGAAGTCTTAAGGGTATTAGAAAGACTATTTTCCTGCATTTGAGAACCATATTTTTTTCATGCTTTTTAACTGCAAGTAGAGAAAACTGTGTGTGTTCAGTACTACACACCTGGGGATTCCTTGAGACCTAATACTGAATGTGTATGGGTGGGTCATCTCAGCATGATGAGACCACATTGTAAGCATTTAAGAACTCCTCAAGAGATCTCATCTATGTCACAGGACCAAGATGACAAAATATATTGCTTAGATTTCACAATGTGAACAAGATATAATGTCCATAAAGCTCATTCTTCTATGCAAAGTAATCCTTTTGTGTGTTTTTTTTTAAATGAAGCTGAGCATACATGAACACAGCAAGCACAATAGGACAAGCTATTCATTACAAAGTCACAAACAAACCCATCTAGTGCTATTACTTTTACTACAAGGCAGATGTCACTGCATTTGGTGTTACTGCACATTTTATGGAAATGAGCAAAAACCACTTGCAGAAATGCATGAATCTAAAATCATCCAAAAAAAAAAAAGATGAAAGGGGGAGATGAAATCTCCTGTGTGTTTCATAATGATAAAATCAGGATTTACATCCCTAGTAACTCCTGCACAATGTTGTTGCTGTTGTTGTTGCTGTCATTTTCCATCAAGATGGGTTCAAGTTGACCCTTTGTATGAGAGCCCTCCAGGGCACTTCATTATTAACAATCCTTGCAAACTCAGGGCCACAACTTTTTCTTTTCTTACCATCTTCAATTCTACCAAGCATTTTCACTTTTTCTACCATGTCATGTCATCTCAGACTCATGGTATATCCAAAGTATTAAACTCTCAAAGTATCATACCCTCATTTTAGTCTACAAGGGACAGTTCAGGCTTGATTTGCTCTAGGACACGTTTATTTGTCTATCTGGTAGTGCATAGAGTCAGGTAAAGCTCTCCTTCAGCACCAGTTTCAAATGAATTGATTGTCTTCCTATCCAGCTTTCACAATACATATACAGTCATCCCTCCACATTCGCTAGGGTTAGGGGCACAGGATCCCCATGAAAGTAGAAAAACTGTGAATATTTCTAGGCCCTCTGAAACCATATTTAACACACAAAAAAGTATGATCACCATATTCAACCCACCATGGATTTCTTTGAGGCATCAGGGTTCTTTCACCTACCACCTCCACTGCTGCCCCATGCCATTTTTAATAGGGACTTACAAGCCTCGTTTGCAGTTTCTCAGCCTCACGAGGCTTGCAGTCTCTGTTAAAAATGG
This sequence comes from Ctenosaura bakeri, assembly GCA_948474755.1. Classification (NCBI taxonomy): domain Eukaryota; kingdom Metazoa; phylum Chordata; class Lepidosauria; order Squamata; family Iguanidae; genus Ctenosaura; species Ctenosaura bakeri. The sequence continues at coordinate 16,525 of CAOLHI010006087.1, read as the reverse complement.
CATAGGACAGCAGCAGAACTGACAGCAAATAGTCCGTGAATGATCAAATCTGCAGAAGTGAAACCCGCAAATGTGGAGGGCTGATTGTAAATTGAAAATCATAGAATCATAGAGTTGGAAGAGAACTCATGGGCAGTTGACTTCATTCTCCTGCTTGGTACAGGATCTCCACCTAAAATATCCCCATAGTTACCTCTCCAGGCTCTTTTGTGGGCTACTACTGCATGGATGATCCTGACATTGGTATTCAGTGTTGTAGCTTTGCACTTGAGGATCTTGTCTAGTTCCTTCATAGCTACCTATCCAGGTCCTGGTCTTCTTTCTTGACTACACTCTCCATTACATGTGGTCATTATTTTTGCACTTTCTTTCTTGACTTTCCTCAGCAGTCATTCTAAGTCTTTGTTATTTGCATCATGTGGATGTTCCTTAATCAGTAACTGCAGTTCCATGCTACCTCTTCTTTTGAGTATGGCACATTTTTTGAAGTGTGTGTGTGTGTGTTTGCTTCACAATAAATACCTGCTGTTGCTTTTCAGCGTATGACTCATAGAAAGACAGAAATATGAACAATTGTACAAATGAGGGATGAATGCTGCCTGCTTTCATTGCAGGTACTGAAAGCATACTCAGGTGATCTACTTAGCACAGATCAATGCACAATTTCATTTTGAACTAAAGGAGTCAAAATGATGAAATCACACGGGAATTGGATGCAGAATGACAGAAAACTTCTTTCTGAAATAAAGACACAAATCCCAAGCCCTCTGTTCTGCATGGCAAGTGGCTGGACAGTAAAAAACTGGGAGAAGAAGCATAAGGAGCAGTTACAGAGGGGAGAAGGGATGTGTTCCCCCTTCATTTTGGGTAGAGCTTGGAAAGATCTTTCAGCTTAGAATTTCCCAGCCAGCATAGCCTCTGGTTTGGGGACCCAAAAGCTGGTTCAATACACTACCAGATATGGATGATGGGTTCCTTTTTCCTCCAGCAAGCGTAAATTTCTGGGCACAAAAGGTGTTGAATATGATCTATACCACCCTATATGGCTCAGGTCCAGATTATCTGCCAGACTCTATCTCCTTGTATGAGTCTTCCCAGTCTCTGTCATCCTCAAGAGAGACCAGTGTCACAGGCATGGTTGGTGGGGAGGGCATTGGCTGTCCCTAGACTCTGGAACTCTATGCTGAAGGAGGCCAAATGGCTCACTCCTTGCTGTCCTTTTTATTCCAACAGGTTTTTAAAACAGGAAGTTTTTTATGGGCTATTGTTTTAAAAGAAATAGTTTTAGCTGCTTTTTATTTTTTTAAGTTTATGCTTAAATTATTTTAATACTATAAATAATTTAATTCTATGTTCTCTTTTTGTATGTTTTTAATTTTTTTTTTTAACCATCTTGAGTTTCAACTTTGAGAGACAGGCAGGATACCAATAAATGGTGATGGTGGTAGTGGTGGTGATGATATGGCATCCTGGCATGGGGACATGAGACAAGCAGGAGCACAGTGACACTTCCACATGATGTTGTCACTGCCCTGCCCTTCTCATGTCACCAGCCAGCAGGCTATATCATTGACAGAGAAACTCCATCAATGACCTCCAATTGAATGACCCTTCCGTTGCAGCTGGCCATGCAGAAGGGCTAGAAGCACAAGCTAGGCACTTCCTTACCTAGCACAGCATGGGAAGAAGGCTAGCTGCAGTCCGGAAGGATGTACTGTGTTGCTCGCATTCCCTTCCACAGGCAGGCAGTCGCATGTGGAGAGAAGCATTGGGAACACGCTCCCATCCTGGCAGAGGTGCTGCCCGGATTGTGATGGGATGATGCGGGAGAGTGACATTGTGCGGAAAAGGCCTGTGTGTATGTCTGTATGCACACTAATATGCAAGTACAAGCACAGACAGCACTGCATAGAATCATAGAATCATAGAGCTAGAAGAGACTACAGGGGCCATCCAGTCCAACCCCCCGTTATGCAGGAAAACTCATCAAAGCATTCCCAACAGATGGCTGTCCAGCCTCTGCTTAAAAACCTCCAAAGAAGGAGATTTCACCACACTCCAAGGCAGCATATTCCACTGCCAGACAGCTCTGACTATCAGGAAGTTCTTCCTGAGGTTCAGGTCAAATCTCCTTTCCTGCAGCTTGAATCCATTGCTCCTTGTCCTAGTCTCTGGAGCAGCAGAAAACAAACCTGCTTCCTCCTCGACATGACATCCCTTCAAATATTTAAACATGGCTATCATATCCCCTCTTAACCTTCTCTTCTGCAGACTGAACATATCCAGCTCCCTACACCACTCCTTCACCATTTTGGTTACCCTCCTCTGGACATGCTCCAGCTTGTCGATATCCTTCTTGAACTGAGGTGCCCAGAACTGGACACAGTATTCCAATGAGGACTAACCAATGCAGGATAGAGTGGTGCCATTACCTCCCTCGATCTAGACACCATACTCCTATTGATGGTACCAAGAATTGCATTGGCTTTCTTGGCTGACACATCACACTGCTGACTCATGTTCATGTTGTGATCTATTAAGACTCCTAGATCCCTTTCACACGTACTGTTATCCAGCAACGTGTCTCCCATCCTATATTTGTGCATTCCATTTTTTCTGCCTAAGTGCAGGACCTTATACTTCTCTTTGTTGAAATTCATTGTGTTAGCTTTGGCCCAGATCTCCAATTTGTCAAGGTCATTTTGAATGTTGATCCTGTCCTCTGGCATATTAACAACCCCACCCAATTTGGTGTCATCTGCAAATTTGATCAGCATGCCCTCTACCCCTTCATCCAAATCATTGTGAGCACTAAATGTGAGCACTGGGCCCAGGACAGAACCCTGTGGCACCCCACTAGTCACTTCTCTCCAGGATGAAAAGCAGCCATTTGTGATCACCCTTTGGGTTCGGTCGGTCAACCAGTTACAAATCCACCTAACAGTAACCCTATCCAGCCCGCATTTTACTAGTTTCTTTGCAAGAACGTCATGGGGAATTTTGTCAAAAGCCTTACTGAAATCAAGATATGCTACATCTACAGCATTCCCAGATCCAACTTAAAATTTATGGGAGGTGGGTAAAGGGAATGAAAAAGAGAAGGCTGGCTGACTAGAAAGTATACATTTTGTGGAAAAATCCCCACCTAACTGATAGCAACAAGAGGACTTAGGAAAGGGCAGGGGAAAGCCTGAAACATCCTGGGTTTACCAATGCATCATCTGGATCTTGGAAACAAAAGTGGTAATTACAGGAATAAAAACCATGGCCTCCCAACATATTTGGCCAGCCTGGATGAGCTCTTAGTTGGTATTTTTGGTTCCCACTCTTTTACCGCTTTTCATGTCACCCCAAGAATTTCCCTGAAACTGAGTTTGATCCTTGGGTTGTAAGAAGTGTTATATCTTTGGGCTAGAGATAGGGTCTTTTCAGAGTTGGCACCCCAGTTATGAAACAACTCTCCCCAGAGAAGCTTTAGCAATGTTCCTTAGCATTCTTAACCAATGTGAAGACTCTTAACATTTCCTCAGACTTTTCATTCTTAGACATTTTATTATGTTACTTTCTGCTTTTGGTTTTCTCTGCTTTAGATTTTGTTTTACACTTTTTTGTCTTGTGGGAACTGTCTAAAAAATGTGTAAATATTGAAACCAGAGTAATGAATGAGTCTGGTTCATTCCTTACGTCTGTAACGAAATATCTGAAGATGTGTCTTATCTTTAGAAGATGGACAGGCAGCTGAAGGGAGGCATAGAGTATGTATTTTCCACAGTCAGCTGTATTACATGTCATTGCTGGATTATATTCTATCTTGCAGCCTCAACAAACACTTGCAGTGAAAAATTGCCTTTTAGTTGCACAGCTGTCAACCTATTAATTTTCAATTTAAGTAGCTGCAGTGCAGCCAAGAGAATCTATATTTTTTCTCTGGGTGTTTTTTTTATATCACTTCAAATTGCACTCAAGGAGCTATAAACCCCACAAAATAATTAACATGCAAATATATGGACAGGAAATTCCAATCAAAACACTGTTCAAGCTTTCCTATAGCTATTTCCTTCAAAATTCACTAATGCCTTAATCTTATCTTTTTCTACTTGGAAGAAAGTCTTACTGAATTTGAGAGGAGTGTGTGTAAGAAAAGCATGTAAAATATTACAACTCAGATCTCTTAAATGTTCCAATTTCCTTGTGTATGGTTTGTTTGTTTATTTTAAGTGTTTTAAAAAATAACAGAGAATAAAAGTCTCAACTTACATTGGTTTGAATTTTTTGACTTCTTATGCAAATTGAGACTGATATAAATGGGGATAGACAATTCCATAGGGAACAGGGCAGTGTGTTCCAATGAAAATCAAGTAGCCACAAAGTAATTGATTTTACTAAATGCCCCCAGTTTTAGAGTGGTTTAAAGCATAAAACCTTATAAAAGAGCTTATCTTTTATAGGCTACAGAAACTCCTCCCTTTCAGATTGTAAGACTTCAATTGCTTACCCACTACCTAAGCAAACAGAAAAATCCCTTCGAGCCACACCCAAACTCCAGGATTCCAGTTTCTTCATTCCCTTCACGCACCCCACTTCTAAATAGGCAAAGGCAAGACATTTTCCTGCATATGTCAGGGCAGCAAATGGCACCTTCCATCTACTAAAGGTGAAATTCAGAGTTTCTATTGCCAGCCAAATTGTTTTAGCACATGAGAGAGAAAACCCCATAAACACCTCTCTCCATACTTGACAATAAAAATGGAACTACCACTATATTGTTATTATTATTATTGTTATTGTCATCGAACAATTTGCTGCTCTTTCATTGTTCCCTAAATCTGCTGCCCGAGATGGCTGTCTCACATTACCTAACAGTAGGGCAGGTCTTCCTGTCCAGGTCCTATATTTCATATTCCCTGCTCTAACATTCCTGCACTGTTTTGATATCTGCTGAAGGGGAAACTTGTCCAGTTTTGGGTTCAAAAGTGGAGGCATAGTGGGTTGAAGACAGCACGTTACTTAATAAAATATTGCCTGCCAGTCCTGATGTCAGCACTAAATGTGAGCAATCTGGTACCCAAGCAAACCTACATCTTACTATTTATAGCAGTACTGGAAAACCTACCCAGGAAGAGCATGCCATAGAATATAGCAAATCATAGGAGAATACAGTAGCCCCTCCACTTTCATGAGAGTTCAGGGCACAGAACCCTCACAAAAGCTTTAAAAAACCCTGCAAATAACTCCCTCCTGCCCAAATAAGCACTCCCTCCCACTCCCTTCTGGGGCTCCCCCCTCCCATTCCTTTGCCTTTTGCCTGGGTGAGTGTGCCTTCCCTCTCTGTGCCTCAGCAAAAGGCAAGGGAATGCGAGGAGAGAGCCCTACATGTAGAGAAGGAAAGTGCACACATGCCTCCCCCTTCTCCCCTCCCCATTCGCTTGCCTTTTGCCTGGGTCTGTGTGCCTTGCTTCTACACACCTGGGCAAAAGGCAAGCATGGAGGGGAGCCCCATGTGTAGTGAAGGTGCATGTGTGCCTTTCCCCCCATTCTTCTCCTCTCATTTCCTTTCCTTTTGCTTGAGCCCATGGAAAGTAGGCATGCACCCCTAGGCAAAAGGCGAGCGAATGGGAGGAGACAGTCTTGCATGTGGAGAAGACATGTGTGTGCCTCCCCCCATTCTTCCCCTCCCCTCCCATCCCACCCCACCCCACCCCACCTGGGCATGCCTGCCTTTCTCCTCTGTGCTTGGGCAAAAGGCAAGCTAATAATCAAATTTGGGAAAGTCAAATCTGCAAATGTGGAGGCAGGACTGTACTTGCAAATTTATTTTAGCTAGTGGTGAAACAGCAGTCATCAAGTCATAATGAAAAATTACCACACTAGCACCAATTTAAAAAAATTATGCTGTATCTTTCCCTTACATTTTCAGTTGTTATTGACTGACAGTGAAAGTTAATCAATGAAAGGATCTGAATGGTCTAGTAAAGCTTAATTGCTTTTCCTTGAGATCCCCAAGAGCTTAATAACATTACAGCTTCTAAATTTTTCCTTGATTCAAAATACTTTTCCTTTAGTTTGGCTCTACTTTATTTCGGTTAACCTCAAAGTCTTCTTTTTTGCTATCCATCTCAACTTCCCTTCATTCCTATAGATTTCCCTCATCTAACTCTGTTTCTATCCTAATGAGTCTTCAAGCAGCATCTTGAGCAGCTGGCAACTTACTTAGCTGAGCCCCATCTTATCCTCCTCCTCCTTCTTCTTCTTGTTATTCGAGAGCCAGCTTGGCTTAGTCCATGACCCTTCTCACTGATGATGAAAAAAAAAAGGGAGATAGAAACAGGTGCCAATTATATTCTCCTTCCCTCAGTAATGAATTACTAGACTGTTACACATATAGTGTTGATCAAAGCAACTTTGCTGGAAGAAACAAAGTCACTATTATACTTGCTCAACATATTACCTTTCTGGAAACAGCTATTTAGAAGTGAATTCCCAATGAGAGGAGCAAACAAGGATTCAAGGGCTACCAGGTACCTTTAAAAAGAAGAAAGTGAGAGGGAAAGGTTGGTGAGGATCCCAATCCCACCCACTACAGAATAGTAGCTTTCCACTGGTTCTGATGTGGAGGAGCCTTCCAAATCCAGTAGCCCAGAAACACTGTAGGCAGATGTCAGGATTGTAAGTATTTCATATTTATTCTAGTAAAGTGCAACAGGACAGTACTATAAGCTTATGCTATAAAGAAGGAATAAATACTCTGGATGTTTGTCATAAGGAAAAATCCATCCATCTTTATTTGTATTAAGAAAATCCACTGAAGCATTGTTGTTTATTGACATGTGCCTTCAAGTTGTTGCTGATTTATGGCAATGCTAAGGTAACCACATCATGAGGTTTTCTTGGTAAAATTTGTTCAGAGGGGGTTTGTCATTGCCTCCCTCTGAGGCTGAGAGGGTATGACTTGTTCAAGTTACCCAGTAGGTTTCCTTGGCTGGGTGGAGATTTTAACCTTGGTCTTCTAGAATCCTAGTCCAGCATGCAAAATGCTGTACCATGCTGGCTCAAGGAAAGGACAGAAGCAAGCAAAAGCAAAGCAAAACAACAGAAATTCCTGTTGCAGAATTCTGTGAATGGAGGATATGTTGCTAGCCATCATAGAGATAAAATATTATGTGCAATTATTCTATTCTAACAAAGGGAGAACCAACACTAATTAGCTTTCATGATGAAGAATATAAAACACCAAAGAGAGAAAAAGCTATATATCAAATGAATGGTTATATAGGAATGTCAGGAAATGACAATATATCTGACTCCACTTTTCTTTTGTTTCCTCCCCACTTGTCACGTACCTTGATGTCTTTTAATTCTGGACAAGGGTTTCCTTTGCAAACAGCCGTTAAGGTTCCAGCTTTGATTCTGAAGTATTTTGCTGACCCATCAGCCTATCAAGGCCACAGAACAAGCCAGGTCTTAGTTTCTTGGCCAGGCCTGGCCAACAAGCCACACGCTCTTGAACTGAGCACCCGTATGTTAGACCCTGCAGAATCCATACTAATGCAGGCAATAGTTTCTTGGCCTCCAGGATCTTCTTTTTTTCCTAGGAATGTCAAGCTGGTAATGAACCTAGAGAGATATAACAAGAAGAAAGAGTGCTAAACTTCAAGGCAAAGTCCGACCCCATACTTCCAGCTTTTCATAATTCAAGAGGAGGGTTCTGATCCCTACAGTGCTTCCAGTCACTCATGAACCTCTTGAGAATCAGGTCCTCACTTGGCACCTGCCTCGGTGAGCTGTAGGCTCTTTACCCGAGATTGGCAATAATTCTGTACTGAACAAGAAATGGGATACAACAGAGAGGAGCTTCTGTGAAGTGATTGTTGAGTAGCAGACCCTGACTACTCAACTTGCCTGTGATCAAGGCAGACATTAAGGGAGATGCATATTCACTACAAGTAACACATTTTTTGGTGGGGTTTTCTCACAAGTGTGGACTTGCAAATTAAGTCTGAGTTTACTTTCCAATGACCAATTGCAAAATGAAGCACACTAAATACTACATATGTAGATGAGGAAAGTAATATCCTGTAGTGTATATCTTTCACCATGTGAGGAAGCATGTCTTCCTAGAGAAATATCCAAGTTTATATGGCAAGGGAAGAAACCCAGAATTAAATGGAACATTTTAACAGATCAGAAAAATAGAGGTGGTATGGGTCTACCTGATTTTCAGGCTTACTACAAGGCCGCGGCTTTCATATGGATAAAAGACTGGATGGATCTACGAGATGCCAGAATGCTGGCATTGGAGGGAGCAGATCTGAGGATGGGCTGGCATGCCTATATGTTCTATGATAAAGCAAAAATAGATAAAGATTTCTCCAATCATTACATCAGGAAATCGCTTTTGAAAGTTTGGGAAGATTACAAGTCTAGAGACATTAGGCAGCTGCCCACCTGGGTCTCTCCTCAAGAAGCTTTCTTTGGAAGAAGGTCTGAATCGGAAAAATGGCTTCGATATGAGGACATAATTGAGAGGACAAAATCGAATAGTTTTCAGCTTAAATCAAGAGACAAGTTGGAGCAAGAAGGAACAGTTTTAAACTGGTTTCCTTACAGGCAGTTAACTGAAAGGTTTCAGATGGACTTAAAGACATATGGAATTGAAATAAAGGAAAAGGTTGGAGTGATAAAACGACTTTTTGAAAACCCTCCTCATTTACTAGCTCAGATCACTCAGGAAATATTGCACCAGGAGAAGTATGAAGAAACGGTTAAAGCAGTAATGATCTCTTGGGCACAGAATATGAGTCATACAATTCAACTGGACTCTTGGGAGCAGAGTTGGAAAAAGACAAACAAATTTACGGTTGCCCAGAATTTAAAAGAGAATTATTATAAAATGTTTTATAGATGGTGTTTGACACCAGATAAATTACAAAAGATTTACAATTCAGGTTCCGGGGTTTGTTGGAAATGTTTAAAAGAGGTGGGTACGATATATCATATGTGGTGGACATGCCCAAAGGTCAAGAGATATTGGACTGAGATACATAAGAGGATTTGCGAAATAATGAAGCTACAATTTCCTATGACTCCTGAAATGTATTTGTTAAATATGACAGATTTAGTAGACGGTATGAATATAAAGAAATATTGGAGAATATTATTATATATGATAACAACAGCACGTATTGAATATGCTAAGGTATGGAAAACACAGCAAATACCTACAATAGAACAATGGTGGGGAACCTTCATTGAAAATAAAAATGCTGACATAGTCTCTCAAAGATTGAAAGGGAAATCAGATGATGAAATTCAGAAAGAATGGCAAATTGTAGGTGATTGCTGGGTGACCTGTGATAGAAGTCTATAATTCATGGTAATATGTGGAAAAATTTCATTGTGATGATTACGGCAGATATCATGAAGCAGGAATATGGTAATGGAAATGCTATGTACTAACGTGTAAAATGGCTGAAAAATGCAGTACAATGATATAACAATGTTAAGAGATTTTGGAAATGAAGTCTAGATCAGTTTGGAAGATTCAAGAAATAATTCATGTGAAATAGCAATAATACTATTGTTGTTTTAATTGTGAAACTTTAATAAAATGATATTGAAAAAGGAAGCATGTCTTCCAAAACAGCAACTAACTATGATGAATGTATCATTTAATTTGATGCTTCACCTAGAGCTGGTACAAACTTTTCACAGGCAAAGAAGATTGCCAAACCATAAAATAGATATGAGCCCTTTCCGTAGCTTACCTTTGTCCCAGTGGTGTCCAGTGACGATGGCGGCAGTGGCTCTTTTGAGAGGGGAGCACGATGTGGAGTGCTCCCCTCTGCACTGGCAGCCTCTGGGAACCAGGAAGCAAGATGGCCACGCCTGTTCCTAGCACAGCATAGCCAGGTGCTATTCCAGACTGCTCTGGAAGCATAGCCGTTGCCCTTCCAAGGCCTCTGCAGACAAGATAAGTGTGGGCTTGCAGCGGGGGGCAGGGGGTGGCACAATTGTTGGTCATTGATGGGAAAGCCATCAATGATGTGCAGCACAATCTCACTGTCTGGGGACAGGAGAAGGATGGGACCGGGATGACATTGTGTGTAAGCATCGTCCTGGCCCTGTCCTTCTCCCATCCCCATGGTGGGCTGGGTACTTCGAGCAGAAAGGGCCATGGAAACTTGTGTTCTCCATTAACTCTGAAATCACTCCTAGGAGAGTGAACATGTACCCCTCCATACTTTTTGCAACCTTTCTCTACATCCTTTATTCAAAGTTCTCGTTTTTCCATCTAAGTGACCCTGCTTTCAGGTCAAGTCAGACTTTTTGTTTTCCTGGAGCATCTGTCTGTTGGCTGTTCTTACTCACCCAGCTGCATTTAGCCTGGGGCTAACTCCTGTACTATAGACCTTTTTGGACAAACTGCTTAGCTGTCACCTCAACTTTATTTGATTTTGGCTGTGATTCTGAAATCCCTTTTCCCAACTTGACATTGGGTGGTATGGATGGATTTTCCTCCTGTTTTCTTACTTGGACAGGGGAAAAAATGCATTGGCCCCATCAGTTATAGTAAAAGTAGTGTTTTCATACACACTGAGAAGTTTCTTGTTGTGAAAAAACATGCACCATGCCACATTTGTGTGGCTCACAGGGCATTTTCCAAGAAAGAAAATGTTCCCACTACTATTACAATTATTTTGCCTGTTGCCAAGTGGCAACAGAAGCAACTGATAATATAAATATAAAACCAGTAAAATACAAGCCCTCCATAGACCCATATAAACTCTATGGAATATAATGCCAAGCAAGCTAACAAGTGCATATATTCAAAAATCACAAAATTCTAAAAACTTAATTAAATTAATATTCCAAAATCTTTGGAAAACAAGGACATTTTTTAATTGGGATTTACAGAAAATGAGGGGAGAAGCAGACACCCAAGTCCAGGAATATGGAGCAACAAGTGAAAAAGGATGAGACTAAACCCAAGAGAAGCAAACTCGTGGGTGGGTGAGATTCATATAACGAAGATCCCCAGCAGGCCAGTAAAGAGAAGTGAGGGCTGAACAACTGAAAAACAATGTGACTGTTTTAAAAAGTAAAAAGCTGAAATGTACACACTTGAATAAAATAAACGCAAACATGCTTTAGCTCACAGACAGGCAATTTTTGTGGGTGCGGGAGACAATTTTTTTGCTTATGCGGACCAAAAGTTGGCTCACTCTCTTGTCTAATGCCTTGCTGTGTTCCCTAGCATTTGCTGCCCGAGTCAACACATTCTCTGTATGTAATCATAGGGCCCGTCCTTGAAGAGGGAGAAAATACTATTGTGGTTTTAACAAAAATAATAGTATTGTTTCAGTGAATGAAGTTGATAACTAAGGCTATTTAGCTATTCAAACATACAGGCACACAAATAAATAGGAATTTTAGAGGTGATTAAGTCTGTCTCCAGACCCTTTCATACCAGTATGTAAATCTAGTTAGCCATCATTCGGAATGCTTTGTGAATATTTATCTCATCTTGTAATAAAAGCTATTAAAGGATCAGAGGAAGGTTATTGCAAGGCATTAAAAAGAACTTGGGTGATCTGGGATATGAAAGACAAGTGTGGTTTATCTTCTAACAGGACTAATTAAAAGAACATGATCAAAGTGTGGAAAACTGAACAAGATCTAAAGGCAGCAAATGAGCAGTTATAGCTTTTAATTTCTCTTAATAAAGGAGCAAGAGAATATTAAATAAAACTGGGGAAAATTCATCAACACTGATAAAATGTTTTTTAAAAAAGCATGGAAGTTAAGCTTTGGCACAAAGAATGTACTTGAAAGTTAAAATTAAATAATCCCAGTACAATGAAAATACACACTCTGATTCACTGACTTATATTTCCTCAACTTGGTAGTTATTCAATCAATCTCTTTGCCCCTTGGGTTGAAGTGTCTTCAAACTGTTCATCAGTTTGAGTCTTACTTATCTGCTCTGACTTAGCTCTTCTTAGATAGCAATATGGCTTTGAGCTTTCAATCAATGCCATTCAGGCTACTAGAGCATCCGCTACTCTGAGATGAGCTATGAATTGTACCTGTCCATCTGTGTCTTGATAGGGAATAAGTAGAAGATGCACCTCTATTATTAATTTAGCTAGCCTTTATGCACAGGATCAGAATGAATTTTCTTCAGCCATGGTTTCTGGTTCTGCTATTGGCCCATACCTCCTCAAAGTATGCATTGTTTATGAGACAAGGATTTTTAATGTTATCAACAACGTAGCCCTCTTTGTACTAACCTAAGTAAAATATAGGCCTTCACTGGAGGAAGGAGCCAAGAGAACTACACTTGTGTACGTGTGTCTGTTCAAGTCGTTTGTTGACTTACGGTGATCCCATGAATTTCATAGGGTTTCCTTAGACAAGGAATACCGTGAGGTGATTTTACTAGTCTCTTCTTCTGAAATATTGCCTACAGCACCTGGCATTTGTCAGTGGTCTCCCATCCAAGTACTAATGAGGGCTGACCCTCCTTCCAAGTTCAGATGGGATCTGGTGCTTTTAAATCCTGTTGCCATTGGATTCTGATCTCATGCCAAAGAATTCAATTTGACCAGGATCAGGTGTCTTTGTGGTACCCTAAAGCAGATTTCTACCAGTCCAACACTATCTTTCATAGGTGGCACCGAGGAAGGACAGGATTTATGTATGGGGGGGGGGTTCACAGATCTCCCAGTAACAATAGTGGCTTAAATGCAGGTCTCAGTGTGATGTGGTTTCTGCAAACAGTAGTGAAGAGGAGCAGGAGTTTAGAGGTTCTATTCTGAATTTAGAAGTTACTTTTAATAACAGCTATTGTTTCCAGACCTTATCAAAGTAGTCAGTTACTGTTACACTTTTTTAAAAAATTAAAAGAACATCTTACTTCCCTCATTTCTCAAAAAGGGCTAAAGTTGTTATTTTTTGTTATTTAAAACACAAACACATCTGAATGCTGCAGTCTCCTGACTTGCACCAAATGCACTGTCCTCGAAAAACAATTTGTATTTTTAAGGCTTCCTAAGTACTCAATATCATTATTGTTATAGTTCTCATAATAGTTTCAGGGTTTTTTAATTTTAAAAAGATTACTCATTATTTTCAGATTCTCAAAAATAATTAAACAATTGATTTTAGTTACTGCTTTTTTTTAAAAAAAAAAATCTGAATGCTATAAACTGGCATGTCCTTTTTCCCAGGTACTTGTGCACTTGTACAGGCTTTAGTAAGGCCTGCCAATCAGCCAGACAGGGTAAGTCCTTTCTTTAGCCAGGAGTGAAGTTGAAGGTTTCATTCAGGTCCACCTTGGATGGATAAAAAGAACTCCCATGTGGGTCCTCCAGCAGTCTTCTTTCTGCAGGCTTCCCTCCTGCTCTATGATTTGATTTCTAATGTGCATAATGATGGTGTCTGTTATGTTTATTTTCTGACTAACGTATTTACCTGGCATTGCCCAGGATTTTATTTTTGCATGGGTAATATTTGTTAGAAATACTTTAGGAATTACTTTACTTTACTTAATTACTTTAGGAAAATTAATTTCTAACCTTACTTTAGGAATTAGATGCTTTTGAAATACACGGATTTGATATCCTGTGCCTCTCATTCCCCAAACAATGTTGTCCAGTACCAATCCAATCAGAGATGTTAACATACAGAGGGTTGGTTTCTGAGGAAATACACTGTCTTTCTCATTCTTGCTGCTGGGCCTCATCTCGCCTCACACAGCCAATCATATGAGTTTTTCACCTGCCTTACACAGACAAACAGATAAGATCACTCACAAACTTTGACTTTAATATAGTAGGTAACACTAAGGTCCTTTTCGCACGGCATTTCCGATGTGAAAGGGCCCCTTGAGCATCGCAAAAATGTGGGGAGCGGTCCACACAATGCACTCACATTTGCGCGATGCTCAAGGGCCTGACATGGACCGCGCACACATTTTTTCATTTTCGGCTTGAAGCCGTTCCTGGGTTTCCTTCTGTCACACAGGCCAGAGGTGGGTGCAATCAGATAACAAAAGGGTTTTTTACCAGATCCAGGCCTCATGTCAAGCAAATACTATAGAGCTGTCATGAACAAAGTTGCGGCAGTTTTTACCCAAATGAACTGTGTGCATTTATCTTCAGCTCCCTTTGATCCACAATGATTCTTATGTTAGGCCATTTCCGCGCTACATTGTTATAGTGTTATTCCACTTTCAACATCCTATGAAATCCTGGGGTTTGCAGTTTATGGAGGGGCATTTAGAATTCTCAGCCAGAGAGTTCTTTGGCCTCAGTAAATTACAAACCCCAGAATTCCACAGGATGTTGAAAGTGGAATAATAGCACTATAACAGTGTAGGGTGGAAATGGCCTTAGAATTGCAATCACTCATCCCCTTTCAACTCAGCTGTGGCTGACATTTGTGAACATGCACTGTCTGTTCAGTTCAATTTGTTGCCTGAGCATAGGATAACATTTATTGAAAATACAAAAATGTGAGAACAGAATATAACACAAAATTCACAGGTGGGCCATACCCTTTTTTAAGACCAAATGAAATTTCATTACAATGTGCGAGCTCCCAGATCCTCTAGAAATCTTCATTAGGCTTTTGCCAGTCAAGATTCTGAAACACTTGGAAGCTTGCATGTTCTTGTGAAGTTTTTAGCGGGACCTATTAAACATATTGCCCACTTGTTGATTTTGGATTTAATTTTTTTGAAGCTTGATAGCAAAATTACTTTTATGTCTTAATTTTTGATACTTTCATTTCAACTCTTCTTTTAAAAAAATCAGGAAGTAGGAAACTATATGGAGATTAATACTTGATTTGCATTGCACAGGACACTGATATTTATTCTGCAAGTCTCATTCATACCCTGTAACTATCCCAGTTTGGCAGCATCAATCATGTTTAATCCTCTGTCATCCTTCTTTTTCAGCTGCTTTTAAAATGCCACAGTTTCTCTCTCTTCCTTGCACTTTCCCCCTTTGTCCTCAGCTTACTTCAGTTGCTGCAGATTAAATTCAAAGTGCAAAAGGAGTTTGCATTCAGTTAATTCAGCAGGGGGACAGGACAGACTGGGATGGTATCTTGCCCTTCCCTGTAAGCTCAGGCAAAAGCAAACTGTTGCAGCCTTGCCTAGCTTGTGTGTTCTACCTCACAGATAACTGTTACCCTTTGGATCGCACTCGGACGCTGCTTGGTCACATGATCCAGTTTTCGTCTGTGAAATGTTGAAGAGTATGAAGATCAGTTTTGTGAGAAATTTATAAACAGACAGATAAAGGGTACATTCTTTTTAGCTGTTCAGTTGCTTCAAAATAATATGCAACATAATAGACATAATTTAGGTGTTTCAAAAGCCTACTAGAATAACTTCTAGTAATTGTACTAAGTCAAGAAACAGCATAATCAAAGCAAGTTCTAATCTTATATACTGTGAATAAAAATGACACTGAGTGTGAAGAGCAAATTCAGTAGCAATAACATTATAAATCAGATATTTTGTAAGCTTGGATTTCTAGTAATTGAAGATGGCTTTGATATATATATACTCCTTCCAGGGCAAAAGGCAACGTATATCACGGGTTTCAGTTTATCATTTTGGAGCAGCAGGAGTGAATTGGCTGTGTGAAGAGTTTGTATCACACAGGGAACTCATGGGCTATGGTTACTATAAAAATTTGAGAACTCCTCAAATTCATACATATGCATTTATGGAATACCAAACCTTACTGGTTCCTCTTCTATGACTGTGTTGGCAATGGGGCCAGCCCTACCATACAGCAGAGGGGAAAAGCTGCCTTAGGCAGTATACTTGAGGTGTCATGAAGTGGCAGGAAACTGTTAGTTATTTCTTTTGTTGTTATTTTGTTTTTAAAGCCAAAAAAGGGGAAAAGTGCTTGTGTGAGTGTCTGCCTCATGCGCCAAAGCAATTTCATTGACTGAATTCCATTCACTTTGATTTGGATATATGGAAGGTGCCATTTATTTTCCTGTCTCGGGCAGCAAAACATTTTGGACCAACCCTGCTTGGGTGAGAGTATAGTACTGATAAAAGAAGCCAATAGGGAAGATCACATTATAATGTTCTATGAATGTGAAATAAGTTTTATGTGACCTAAATGGTACTGAAATTTTTAAAAATCAAAAAAGTGTGTGTGCCACTGAGTCCCAAACTTTATACTTCCATGAAGAAACTTTCCAACTACATGCATCAGTCAAGGGTCTCCTGAACATCTGCTGTAAAAACTCAGGGCTTTGGAGAAGATGGCATGCTTCAGAATGGGTAGTTAATTTATGACATGACTCAGTAGTCCAGCAATAAACAGATGTTGAGTTATAGCAACACAAGATAGTAGAATCAATCACCACTGTAGAATAAGAAACCCCAAATAGTTGGTGTTTCCTGAGCCAAAAAGACTCCAAAACCAAAACAAAACAAAAAATCCAGAGATACCGGAGACCCCTGTGCCTGCAGACCATGTGCCCAGAGCAGTAT
>CAOLHI010006086.1:0-43518 GCA_948474755.1 Ctenosaura bakeri | reverse complement strand
CCTGAATGGAGTGTGGTGGAATCTCCTTCTTTAGAGGTTTTTAAGCAGAGCCTGGATGGCCATCTGTTGGGAGTGCTTTGATGGCGGTCCTGCATGGCAGGGGGTTGGACTTGGATGGCCCCTGGGGTCTCTTCCAATTCTATGATTCTATGAAAGTCTGTCTGAGTTGCATCTGAGACTCCCTCTGGAACTAGAGAAAAGAGATAGGGACCAATGACAAATAGCTCATAGGGAGCATCATACCATTGCCGTGATTATTCCTTTTGCAAATCTATCTTCCTGTTCCTTGGGAGTATAATTTTAGTCCTGATGTCACTTCTTAAATTTCATTTCTGTCATGCCATTCTAGCACCAATAATTTAAGTTCTAAGCCAGTAATTTCTAATAATGCTGAAGCTGCTTACTATCTCTTGAGTTCCTTTGAAAGGCAGCAATAAAATCGAAATCCACCAGCTGGGTTTATTCCAGCTAGGCTCATCTTGTTACTAGAGGTGGCTGAACTAACCAGGAAAGAAAAGCTTACCAAGTAATTCAGATTCAGTACCTGGCTTATGCCCCTTACAAGCTAGAATCATAAACTTAGGATTTGTTCTTGTTTTAAATTTTGGGAGCAAAAAGGTCAAGAGCTCCAGTTCAAAAACCACAATAAACACAGTAAGTTAAATTTGTGTCTCTTGGCCTAAACCTCCCAGTCCCAGATAGTTTCTTGGCTTAAGGCTGCCTGTTTGTGTTTTTCTGTGAGCTGGAAGGACGCTTTCTTGCTCCTGTGCTCATTAAAGCTTGGTTGTTCTGTGTCTGTTGGCGTAAGGCTGCTTATTTGACCTGAGGGAAGCTTGGGTACTTGTCAGGGCCCTATTGTCCTCTTGTGCATAAGCCCAGAGGAAGTGAGTCCACAACTCAGTTTAAAGCCATCCTAATTAGGTTTCTGAGATTCTTAGCAAAAGCATTCCTGCCAACTGCTATGAGGTGCAACCCATCAGTTGCCAGAAGTCCATCTTTATGAACCTGTGGACCATGGTCCAAGAAGCCAAAGTATTCTTGGTGGCACCATCTGTGGAACCAGTTGTTCACCTCCCCTATTTTTCTCTCCCTTCCTAGACCATGTCCTTCAATTGGGAGAAGAGATAAAATGACAAGCTGTGCATTAAGGCCCTTCAGCTTCCTACTCAGAGGCTCATAATCCCTTATGATCTCTTGAAGGCTGCGAAAATGGAGCAGATGATGTGGTAGGGGAAATGCAGTACAGCAAAGGTAAAGAGGTGTATAGGAATACCTGGCTACACTAAATAAATTCAAGTCTCCATGACCAGATGGACTACGTCCAAGAGTATTAAAACAATTGGCAGAAGTAAACTCAGAACCCTTGGCAACAATCTTTGCAAATTCTTAGAGAACAGGAGAAGTCCTAGCTGACTGGAGGAGGGCAAACATTGTCCCCATCTTCAGAAAGGGGAAAAAAGAGGACCCAAACAATTTCTGTCCACTCAGTCTGACATCAATACTGGGAAAGATTCTAGAGGAGATCATTAAAAAGACATCCTGTAAGCTGTGTATGTTTAGTCTGGAGAAAAGAAGATTAAGAGGGGATATGATGGCTATGTTTAAATATTTGAAGGGATATTGTATGGAGGGTTGAGCAAGCCTGTTTTCTCCTGCTCCAGAGACTAGGACACAGAGCAATGGCTTCAAATTTCAGGAAAAGAGATCCCATCTAAAGATTAGGAAGAACTTCCTCATGTTAAGAGGAATTCAACAGTTGAATGTGCTGCCTTGGAGTGTGGTAGAGTATCTTTTTTTTTGGAGGTTTTTAAACAGAGGCTGGATGGCCATCTGTTGGGAATGTTTTGATGGTGTATTCTTGCATGGCAGAGAGTTGGACGCAGTGGCGCTTGTGGTCTCGTCCCACTGTATGATTCTATATTTCTGTTGCTTAATTCTGAGTAAAGAAACACAAGATTAGGCTGCAAAGCTGCAATCTTAAATGCACTTACCTGAAGTAAATTCCATTGAGTAGAATTTACTTCCAGGTGTACTTGCTCAGAACCATGCTGTGAGTTTTGAATGTAAATTCAACATTATTTCAATGTCTTAAATCTTGCAGGAACAGATGTTGTCATTGTCAAAAATGGACGACGAGTATGTGGTACAGGAGGCTGCTTAGCCAATGCCCCTTTGCATCAGAACAAGAGTTACTTCGAGTTTAAAATCCAGTCCACAGGTTAGTAAAAAAGTATAAATTAAGCACATTTTGGGTTGGAAGTCAAGGGCTGGCAGTCTCTCAGACCCACACAGCTGAGTTTAGCAACAAGTAATATCGCCTTCTCCCATATAATCTGCCCGCACATTAAGGTCCTCTGGGAAGAACTTACTGTAGCAAGTCAGAACTAGGTTGGCTGCGGTTATCCAGAGGACCTTCTCTTCTATCGCTCCCAAGCTATGGAATGGCCTGCCGGAGGAGACCCGGCATATTGCCAGTCTTGACAGCTTTAAAAGAGCAGTCAAGACTGATCTCTTCCCGCAGGCCTTCCCAGACTAGCATTTCCATCGCCTCCCATCTATTGCCTTGCTGCTTTGCTAATAGTAATTGATGGATTGTTAATTGCTTTGTATTTTAAGGGGTTGGTTTAGGTGAGTTGGTGGGTGGGGAGGATTGGGTATGTTTTTAATGTCTTTTAATGTATTTTAATGTATAATGTATTTCATGTTGTTCGCCACCTCGATCCATGTGGAGAGGCGAGATACAAATAAATAATAATAATAATAATAATAATAATAATAATAATAATAATAATAATTATTATTATTATTATTATTATTATTATTATTATTATTATTATTATTATTATTATTATTTGTAGCCATCCAGCCATCACAAAACAAATACAAACCTTCCTTCACCAACCTACAGACAGTCCTCAATCAGAATTCATAAATTCAGGCCATCAAGATTTATTGATTTATTTATTGAATTTATATTTCACCTTTCCCCAAGATGGGATTCAGAGTGGCTGGATGGGATTCAAGGCAGCTTAGCAGAACATGTTTCCAGTCTACAACTTCTTACAAAGCATAGTCTCTCAGTAAAGGCCTTTTCAGATATCTTCCATCCAGGGCTGCTGAACACCTCAACTTAAATTGTGTTCCCTTGAATGCATAGCTATAATTAAAATTATAAATGTATCTGAGTTTAAAGGTGGCGTTGTGTATCTTAACATGTGCAGAGTGCCTTTCTTTTCTCATCTGTTACAGCCACAAGACCTTTTCCAATATATTTGGAATAAGGTGGAGGGTTTGATGTCATAAATAGACATAAGGCATTATAAATCAGTGCCAGACCAATACCAGCAGGTTGTGTGCCTAGTATCTTCAAGAAAGGCAGGGAAAAGCCTTGTCTAAAACTCTTAAAGAACTGTTGCAATCAGTGCTCACAGTACTGAGCTAAATGGATTTGATTCAATATTACATTTCTGATTTTGAAACAGGCTTGAAAGGACAAGGTCAATGTACAGGAAAGAAGAAAAGATGAGTGGAAAGGAGATACACAATGGATAGGATAAAACAGAAAGGAAAGAATAGGTTGCAATGAAAAGTGAAGATGAAAGTAAGTGGAAAACAGTTCAGCCAGCCAATCTTAGCATGAGAATTCGAGTCGAGTTGCTAAGGGTCAGTTGTTTATCAGTTAAGTTTATTCCTCTGAGAGATTCATGGCAAATATCCTCTTTTGTTATTTCCAGCCAGTGACTGGAAAAATTGTAGGATTCACTGCCACGCTCTCCTTAATGAGCTTTTAAGTGTTTGGAGATTATGCTACGTGCCACTGGCCAGTGAGTGCATAGTGGAATTATCCTGCTTTGGTGGACAGGACCTCTCCGTAGAATAGATGGGAAACCACCATGAGTCAGATCAGGCTACAGGTTCCTCTTTCTTGCTATAGGTCCCCATCACCTAGAAAAAGCACCACTAAATGCCACAATGCAAATGTCATGATAACAAAAAACAATTATTCCTTTTTTTGCCATTTTTGTTGTGAAATAGATGCTACAGTGAGTTTTAGCCCATCTGCACTTTCTTCCACAGCAACTCAGTTTCTCAGAGGACTAAGCCGCTGGAGTACTACAAAAAAATCTGCAGATCTGCACTTTCTTCCACAGCAACTCTGTTTCTCAGAGGACTAAGCTGCTGGAGTAGTACAAAAAAATCTAGAAATGACGTAGTCATCCATGTTTCTAATTCGATAGTGACCAAGGCATTGATAAAACCAAGAGGAATATGTCCCAGGCCCAGTTGGATAAATCAGATCTGTAACTACTGGTACTATAACTGGTACCCACACCTGCTGAAGTTTGCAGCCATTACAAAATGTTAGCTTAACATCCTTATGATTCATTGTTGTTGGGACCAGGTCAGAATACTGATTAAGTGAAAACCAGCAAGAAATTTTTTAGAGTTCTTATCCAGGTTAAAAAAAAAAAAGATTAGTTTGATTTTGATTTTACACACACACACACACACACACACTCAGTTTTATTGCATTGGCAGTAAATTTTATGGTGTTCACTAACACTTCTAAATGAGTGTATTTAGAATTGCAACCTGAAGTATATACCCTTGGAATTCATCTCTTGATTCCCCTATTATAGCTATGCTATTCCATTTCTTCTGCCTCCCCTTACTTGTTTCTAGGAATCTGGGGCATTGGAGTTGCAACTCAGAAAGTCAATCTGAATCAGATTCCTCTTGGGCGTGATATGAATAGTCTAGTACTGAGAAATGATGGTGCTCTTTACTACAATAATGAAGAAAAGAATAGGTTACCTGCAAACAACCTTCCACAGGAGGGTGATGTGGTGGTGAGTTGCTTTCGGTATTACTTATGACATTCAGACTAAGAATTGCTATTGCACCCTTCAAGCCATAGCTAATTTCAAAGTAGACATGAGCTTCAGCAGATTTTATTGGAGCAAGAAGTGTTCTTCTTCCTGTCAGGAGGATCCAGTAACCAATCTGCATGAGAAAAGTCAGCCTAGAACCTAAAGATACCAAGCTCTCTGTGCAGGAATTCCGATATAAAGGTAAAGGTTCTCTTAAAATTCTAGTAGCTCCCAACAGTGTTGAAATGTTATTAGCTTTTAGAATATTTTTTTCTCTTTGTTAGTCTTCCAAGCTTGGTGCAAGACACACATCATCTGTGTCCATTTTCTGTTGCATTTCAAATATAGTTCTTTATTGCTGCATTGCAGCCTTCAGCAGTCCTGCTCACTTTGGCCACAGTAGACATTGTTTCCTTGTTACAGAAAATAAATGGCATATCTTCCACTCCACCCAGGCAAATAGAAGCAGGGATGATGGCCTGTATAGCCACTAATATGGTCATCTTTCTTTATCATTATTTCTAATTTGTATTCTTCAAGCTACACATGATACTCAGTTTCTTATATGTTAAACATTCCTGAAATATTTTTGCACTGATTAAAGTTCCAAACCTATATACTGAGACTATGTACTACTGAGTAAGTATTAGTTTTAAATAGATGTGCATAGGATTACATTGTTAGAGTTCATGTTATTGCTGCTTAGTTTCATCGATGTGTGCTGTTCATACTATGTTGTAAATATTTGGAGGTATCTTTTTGTTTAATAAAAATAGAGAATAGCAATAGCAGGTACATTTCTATACTGCTTATCAGTGCTAAGCACTCCCTAAGCAGTTTACAGTGTGTTAGCTAATTGCCCCCAACAAGCTGGATACTCATTTTACTGACCTATGGAAGGCTGAGTCAACCTGGAGTCCTGCAGGATTGAACAAACTCACAGCATTGTGGCTGCAGTACCAGCATTTAACCACTGAGCCACCCAAGCAGAATATGAGTTGAAATAAAATACTGGTGTGAAGCTGTTTTCCAGTCTCTAACATAATCTACTCGATGGACGCACCAATGCAATGATGTTATTTCTGGCACCTGTCATTTTTGCGTGTGTTCATTCATAGGTCTGTTCCATCATGTTTTCATGCTGATTTGCATTCTTCCCCTAAACATCGTTATGAAACTTGTAATATGTACTTTTTTTTACAGCATTGTGTTATAAAATGTAATTTCCAAATATATTTTTCATTTTAAGCACACACTTCAAGTAAACATTCCTATGTATTTGTCCTATGTGGTTGATTATATTTTTTATTGTGAGCTGAGAGCTTCATTGCACGTTCAGGATTAGTGTGAAGTGTGAAAGATAATAGCATTCCACTTTGTATCCTAGAGAATTTCAAAAAAAAAGCAAAAGAAATATTCAAGCATTCCTAGTCAGCTTTACTTTGCTTTCTAATGGTATATTCTCTGGTCTTTTCAGATAAGTTTAATGTGCTCATTAGAGAATACCATATTTGCTGGCATATAAGACACATCTGTGTATAAGACGTACCCCATTTATATACTGGCAAATACTATTTGCCAGTGTATAAGACACACCCCATTTTCAAACAGTATTTTTCAGGAAAAAAAGTGAGACTTATATACCAGCAAATACAGTAACTCATGTTTAAATTAGTGGGACATACTTATAAATAAATCTGCATAGGATTATGTGGCAAAACATTTTAAATTTTATCACTTAAGGTACTTATTTTATGTTTTCAGAATGTAAGTATAGTAATATTGTATTCTTAGAACTATTATTACTTACGAATGCAATAATGTAATTGCTTGCCTCCCCCTCTCCGAAAAGAAACCTTGCTTCAAGCTGTTTGGGTATTAAGATCAGCATCTTTGGCTGGATAGCCTGGTGGGTAATGACCAGAGAAAAGGGTATCTTATATGAGAATTCTCTCCTCAGCAGAGCTCATGTTTGGCTTTTGTCAGTAACCTTACTGAACCATGTAAAGACTGTTTAAATTTCTCCATGCATTTAAACTGATGTTTATGTTTTGTGGCTATTTTAATAGTTGATACTGTTCTTATATTTTGGTACTATTTGAGGAACCACTTAGTTGTTTTAATATTGTAGTGCAATATTTAAACCAGTTATTTAAGAAACAAATTTATACATATTTCATCTTTGTCTTAACAGGGAATTACTTATGACCACGTTGAACTTAATGTTTATTTAAATGGCAAAAATATGCACTGTCCAGCTTCAGGAATCAGAGGAACTGTCTTTCCCGTGGTATATGGTAAGCTGGGGTACTCAAAACTTCCTTTACGAGAATGAGCACAATATTTGACTTAAATTCCCATTCAGTCACGAAGTTCAGTGATAGTGGTCAACTGTCCACCTAGCCTGTTTCTTTCTTTCTTTTTTTTATAATAATTTTTTATTGATTATATAACTGAAAAACAAAAGCAAAAAATTAAACACCATGTGTTATACATAATAGTGAAAAAAAATTTTTTTTTTCCTTTAAACAACATAAACTTACATTATTTTTTTCTCTTTTACACTTGAAATCATAACCTTATTCAGCTTATTCCATATCATACAGCTTGTACATTTTTGTTACCTATCTTTAATTCTTATTTTCATTATATTCATTTTTAATATTATAATTTCATTCTTAATTCTATATTTTCGGCTTCCATTTAACCCATTACTATTATTAATTATAATCTTGTTACTTCAAAGCCAGTTAACTTTTAACTTTTTTTTTTCCTTTTAAAAATTCAACATCACATACCCAATTTCATCAATAGATCACAAGTTTAACACACACGCGTAATATAAAATAAAAATAAAAAATACAAAACAAAACAAAACAAATATATATATATATATATATATACCCACCCCCCAGAGCCAACTTTTTATTTAATCCACTTTCCAAAATTGCCATTCTTCTTGTAATAGGGTAGCTTTACCATCTCTTATCAAAGCTTTTTCCAAAAATATTTTCCAAATTTCCTCAAAGTCATTCCCTTTTGTTAAACCTTTCATAAATCTAATTCTACATGTTAATTTATCATTAATTGCAATTTTCCACACTTCTTTATACCATTCCTCTCACCTAGCCTATTTCACAGGTTGGTTGTTCCGTTAAAATGGAGGGAGGGACTATATGTACTGCCTTTAACCTTGAGCTTCAGGGAAGAAAGGTAAAAAGTAAGTGTAATAAATAAATGGATTAAGTGATATTTATAATAAGTTCTTATATATTTTAAAATATTATTAACACACATTTTAAATAGTATAAAACTACACAAGGGATGTAACAAAAACATGTAAAACAAATCAAAATTTCTCCACTGAAAACAAGCTGAACTAAACTACTATACAGATATCTAAACTAACAAACTATTAACTCCCCAACTTCCCAGAGAATGGTAGTTATCTTTAGTTATACTTCCTCTAGTTTCTTTATCTACTTATATCTATATTTGTAACAATTAAACTTTACCCACTTTAACTTGATTGCTTCACTGTTAATATAAACTTCCTTAAAATCTGTAAAAAGCATTGTTCTACCATAATAAATCTAATCTTCCCAATTAATCAAACCCTCTTGTTGCATATATCCCTTCAGTTGACTTTACAAAAACACTGGGAAAGGGTTATTTTTTTAATCAGTAAGAGAGCCATTTCTTAGTAACATTGTCAGTTTGTCCATCTCTGCCATATCCAGTAACTTCATCATCCCATCTTCTTGAGATGGGATTATGAGGTCTTTCCACTTCTGAACGTACAATATTCTCGCTGCCACAATCATATATTGTATTACACTTACACAGTTCTTTTCAACGTAGTTATTTCTCAGCTCTAACAGGATCAGTTCTAGTAATAGTTGAATCTTAATCTTCAAAATATTCTCCATGAGATGATATATCATCACTCAGGACTCTTTTGCTTTGTCACAAGTCCATGACATATGATGATAAAATGTGCCTTTTGATTTATTACATTTCCAACATTTAGTTGGAGAGCTTTTATACATTTTAGAAAGTTTTTCAGGGATAAGATGCAACCTAAACATCTTCTTTTAAAATTTTCTTTCAGATTACAACTCGTAAATAAGTCAATTTCAAGTCTTTTGTCCACATCTTTCTTTCTCACAGATCCATATGAATCAGATGACAAATATTTTGAGCCCATTTAATCATACATTCCTTTACTTGTTCTTCTTTCATTTCCAAAGTCAACATCTCATACATTTTAGCAATCAAATGATCATCATTACACAATTCTCAAAATCTATTTTTCCAGTATCAAAGCCAAACAATTTTTTTATCCATTTTAAATGTCTCAGATAACTGCCCATATGAATACCATCTTATCCCTCTATCTCTTGCATTCAGCTCCTCACTTGATTTCAATTGTATTTGGTCTCCTTCCTCTGTAATTAAATCATGTATATTATCCATTTATTTTTAACAGTTATTTCTTTTGAAAGGGGGCCTCATGTGGAGAAACCCACAAAGGCATTTTAGGATGCAGTAGTTGCTTATACTTGTTCCACATTCTAAATATAGCACACCTTAGAGTGTTTTATCTTTGTCACACTTAAAACCTGCTACATTGCCACATTCCTTCAATGTCTTGAGTAGATCATCACCTCTGTCTAGAGCAGGGATGTCCAACCTTTTGGCTTCCCTGGGTCAGATTGGAAGAAGAAGAATTGTCTTGGGCCACACATGAAATATACTAATATACTAATACCAACTCTTGCTGATGAGCTAAAATAAAAAAGGTTCTGGATAATTTTTGTGATATCCACCAACACAGATAAGCAAAAAAGTCCTCATGTAATAATCCTAATAATCCTAATTATGCGTCACTAGTGGGATATTTGACATTGTTTCTGAGAAACTACACATCAATATCTGGTTTGATGGAAGTAGTAGCAATTCTCAGTGAGTTCTCAAGGTGCTCATCAGAGATTTTAGTTCCAATTTTACTCTTCATGTGCTTCATCCTTGAAAATAGTTGCTCACAAATGTAGGTGCTGCCAAAAAGTGATGACATGAATAAGGCATGATTATGAAGCGAGGGATATTTGTCTCTGGGAAGATAGGTCTTATAAAAGTCCAGTAAAGAGCCACAATTAAATTTTTCTTTAAGTTGAATGTCAGATCCCAGCTCTGTGCATTCCATTTGAAAGGTAACATATTTATGTTGACTGAAAATGGAGTCACAAATATATCAAAATATTGATGTTTTCTGGAAATCTTGAAACCTGTTTTCAAATTCCTGTATCAAATCAAAAAGCAAGGCTGCATATTTTTCACTGTGCAGAGGACTGTGTTTAGCCAGCGTGTCAAAATGCATAAAATTGTTTGCCTTAATTTGAGCTTGCTATAATTTTAGTTTCATTTGGAACGCTGTTACGGTTTGAAACATTGTATTAATAAGTTGGTTTTCACCTTGAAGACGCATGTTTAACTCATTTAAATGACTGATCAAATCCACTAAAAATGCTAAATCTGTAAGGTAGTTTTCATCATCAAGTTCTGGCACAAATTTTGTTTTGGATACCATAAATGATTTGATTTCATGTTGCAAATCATAAAATCTTTTCAACATTTTGCCTCAACTTAGCCATCTTATTTCTGAAAAGTAAATGATGTCGCCATCGTCAGCATCCATACTTTTAAGGAATTCTTGGAATTGGCAATGATTCAATCTCTTGGCCCTTTCGAAATTCACAGCCTTGATGACAATTTGCACGACTTTATCCATTTTAAATCTTTTGTGCATAAATTTTCTTGATGTACTGTGCAATGATACTTCATCAAATGTGAGTTTTGGGCAGCAGTTGCATTATCTTCTATCAATTTTACAAGTCCCTCTCTTTTATCTACCATTGCTGGGACACCATCAGTAACTATGCCAGATATGTTCACAGTGAACAGTGAAAATCGCTTTTAACGTATTTTTTACTGCTTTGTATAAATCTCTTCACTTAGTTGTGTCTCTTAATGGCACTAAAGAAGCCATTTCTTCAGTCATTATATTCGCCATCAGTACCTCTAATAAAAATGGTAAGTATCTGTAGCATCAGTACTTTCGTCGATCGCCAAATCATAAAATTTAAAATTAGCTTTACTCTCCAAACTTCTTTCAATAGATTTTCCAGTTTCTTCAATTTGCCTGGCTATAGTCTGGTGAGACAATCTGATTTTAGAAATATCCCCTTTTTTATGAGGGCAAATTATATCTGCAATGCCTTCCCTACATTGCTTAATAAACTCACCATCGGTAAATAGTTTTGATTTTTTTGCTATTAAATTTGCTACCAGATAACTAACTTTTACAATAGAGTCCGTTTGAATTGTAACTTTTTTAAAAAAAAAATTAAGACAACTTTTTTTTCAGTTCCGCTATTTTGTTCTTACAGCACATTCCTTGACATGCACTGAATTTGGCAGCATGTTTTTGATATAATGCCTTTTCAAATAATAGTCTTTGAAAACTGGCACAAATTCTCTACAAATTAAGCCGAGTGCCTTACTGTTTGTCTGGACAAAAAAGTAGTCATCTGTCCACTGAACAATCTTCCTTCATCTGTAATTTTTCTTTTTGGGGGGTTCTGTTTTCTTTTGAGACATTGTGGAAGCCATGTTGGAATTTAAAAAAAAGCAACTATATTTACTTTTATTATGAAAATTAATACGAAAATAGAAAGCAAGGTTTAATAATCAAAAATACTTACATGTCTTCTAAATAATATTAAATCCCTATTGTTTACAAAGGTAGGTTGAAATATTATCAATAATCACTGTGTTTTACTCACCAAGTCACCACAAGCAGACATATTCGACTGTCTGTGCTTGGAAGATAACACACTGGAAGCTGCACACTGTGTTAAAACTGAAGCCATGCATTTATACAAATAGTGTGAAAGTATGGCACGCGACAGCGCTATGCCTAGTACAGAATACACACTTGAATTCTTTGTCACAATTCAGATTTAAGCGACATTGCAACAGAGTCCTCTTCCCCCCTTTGCTCACTGACCCCCATATGCATGATCATACAGGGCAGCTGTGGCAGAACAGCATGGAGGTGAGATCTTCCCCCTTTTGCCTGGTCGCTGCCCCCATCACATGCAATCATGCAGGTCAGCTGCACCAGACGAGCACAAGGAGGGAGATCTTCCCCCTTCGTTCACTGCCCTCACACGCACAGTCACATGGGGCAGCCATGGCAGATGAGCACAAGGAGGGAGACTTTCCCCCTTCGCTCACTGCCCCCTGCACGATCACGCAGGGCAGTGGCTCAGATGAGCATGAGGAGGGAGATCTTTTCTCCTTCACTCTCTCCCCACCCCCTGCATGCATGATTGTGTGAGGCAGCAGTGGCAGAAGAGCACAGGGGGTGAAATCTTCCCTCCCCTTCAGTCTTTTGCCCCCTACTAGCACAATCGCGGAGGGGGGCAAGCAGGTACTGCAAATAATCCAATCCACCATAATGTTCATCCTGGGCCACATGTGGCCCACAGGCTGCGGGTTGGACAAGCTTGGTCTAGAGGGTCTTGCAAAAATATTACCACGTCATCCATCTAAGCTAAAAATGTGTTTGTTAATAGCCATTCCTTTAATTTTATTCTCTGATCTGATAGCTCTATTTAAATTATTTAAAAAACCCCAGGTGATTTACCACAATCTTGTTTTTTCTTCTCTGATAATCTGTTAAAATTGGGGTTGATAACTCCATTAAATTCCCCAATAAAACAAACTTGTCATATGGTAATGCTAAAGTTCTCGTGAGCAATTTTCCACAGAAGGGTACTTTATTTTCAGTTGGTGCCTAAATGCCAACAGCCAAGACCTTTTGTCCTTGAACATGAATTTGAACTCTTATTATCCAACCTTCTGGATCGTCAAAGATTTTTCTGGACTCCAAGTTGCCTTAAATCACAACTCCTCTTTTCTTTTTATCCACTGATAATAAACTTTAAATTAGGGAAAGAATTTGAATTAAGTATTTCTTGCCTTTTTTCCCCTAATATGTGTTTCTTGAAGACAAATGAAATTGAATTTTTTCCCTAAGTAATAAAAGATCTCTCTTCATTTAGCTACCAAATTAATTCACTTGATATTCAAAGATAAAAGCTTGGTAAGACTAAGAAGAATAAATGTAAAGAATAGCTAAGTTCCATTTCGTGCCAGCCTGGTTGCTTTTCCCTTCTTTGTCATGTCTACATGTCTCCTTGGTTGGCAGATTTGGAATTTCTCTCATCTTGAACTCTCCTCCTAACTCTTTTTCATATTTCTGTAGAAATTCTCTTGCCTTTGGGGGTATATTCAAAATGAATCTTCTCTGTCTATAGTGTAGCACTGCAAATTCAGTCTCGCCCCCCCGCCAAAAGGGGATTCCACATTGTTTCAGTTTAGTCATCAAGAATGCCTAAACTTTGTTTTCTCAATATTTCCGCTGGCAGGTCTTTAAAAACGATCAATTCTTTCCCTTGCACTTGTGATTTAGATGAGAAATGTTAGTGCAAAACTTGGTCTTTGACAAACCTTTTCACAAAGCAGACAATCATATCCCTTGAAAGGTTCCTTTGGGATGCAGCTCTTGAATCAATCTTGTACAATTTATCAACTTCAGCTGCAATTTCCCCTCCTAGTACCTGTGGGAACTCTGCCAATACTTCTCAGACTCGCACTTTTAAATTATCATTTTGCTTCTCCATTTTCCCCCTTATTCTCAACAGTCTTTCTCTCTCTCTCACATTTCTAGGAGTGACATCAAGTTGTTTTTCTTGTTCCTTTGTCAGTTTAGTTTTTGTCAGTTTGTTAGTTTTTGAGTGAGATTCTTCTCCAGCTGAAGATCCAAATGAAGACCATTCCACAAATATGGAGCCAGATCTTGAAAGGCTTGAAGCCTTGACAGAGTTGTGCATATTGGTGGAACAAATAGTAATCCTTTGACTGTAGAGCTTAACTTCTTGGATGGAACATACCATACTAGCCCAAGGTGGAAGGCACTGAGGGAGGTTAAAATGCAAAGTCCTGAATACCAGAACCAAATGTTTGAAACAGGCCCTGGTCAAAACTAGTGACCAGTGAAATGATCTGTGGGAAGAAGAAACAGGTGACTATTTAGGGAGATTTAAAACAACCCAAACAGCACTGTTCTGAATTAAAACCAGAGGAAGAAGAGAGCAGGAAGGCAAACCTGCCAGTAAGCTTTTACAATAATCAAGGCATGATAACCAAGGCCTGAACAAACAGATGGGTAGTCTCAACAGCCAAGAACCTCCAAATCCTGCACATGTTCAAAAGATGGAAATTACATGCCTTTGCTGTTGCCCTGATAAAGGGGTGCAGAGATTGGCAATCATCCAGCAGGACTCCAGGGTTCCTGACGATAAGCATTAGTATTTATATTTTAACAAATGTATGCTAGAGATCAAATATGTATAAATTGCATGTAAACATAAAAACTTTTATACCGTAGCAAATTATTGGAAACGCGAGTTTGATAGGCACAGGTTTCTATTTCTTGACCAACTTACTGCCAAAGGACCACTTTTAATTTTGGGAATGTCTGTATTTGTTCTCTGATCATTTGATGTTTTCTTTGTAAACAAATCATTGAATTAAATGGGAATGATAACTTGCAGAATATTCTAGTTTTCATTTCAAAATTTATGATTATTATTGCAATGCTCTTTTAAAAGTAGAATCATTCCTTTCTTAATGTGTAATTATACCTGAAGACAGTAAATTAAGATACTACATAGTGCTTGTTAATGGTTTGGAAGTATCTCAGTGTAGTAGTAATCAGGAAAAGGCAGAATGTTGTTTGCTCAAGATTTTTAACCATACCAACATGATTTACCCTCCCTGGACTAATATGTGAATTGGAACATAGTTGCTCTTCAAATTTTGGACCTCTATGGTCTTTGCAGTGTAGTTCTCAGCTGAAAAGAGGATAGAATAAAACCTTAAAAATACTTTCCTGTCACTTCTGTATTTTAATTCTTTCAACTAAGGTCAAGCCTGGCTCAGGCTTTCTTGAATCATGAAGTCTGTAATTTCAGAGATATCATTTTCTTTAAAAAGAGTACTGAACTGTAGGAGGCCAGTTGAGAATTCTGTCATGGACACCTGGTTTGCCAAAGAGTGTTCAAAGTAGCTCTTCTGGTGTATATTTTCCTATATGAAGAACCCGGTGATCACCTCTTCTTACTTTAAAAATTTCCCTCTCAGTTTTCACCTCAGTCCAACTGTACTTTTCTTTTTTGTTTTTTTAAAACGTGCTTATGACTGTTAACCCTTCCTTCTATTTCACGTTTATCTCCGTCTTTGATAATTGCCTTCTTTTTACTCTGTTTCTAATGTTATACTACTCCCCCCCGTTCCCTTTAGGATGTAATTTGACCCAGGGCTTTCTAGGGCACTGTTTCATCACTCCTGACTGAACTTGAGAAATTATCAAACAGCAGGGAAGTCTCTGCTTGAAACAGTAGTCGTAAGAGTGGATGAGAGTATATGCAGAAGGCCTTTCCCTGACTACTAGGCTGCAAAAGCAGTCAGAGGATTGTTTCTGCCAGAGGAGAGGTACACCAATGGCAATAGCTATGGTCTTCCCAGTAATGGAAAAGTACTGTTTTTCTGTATAGTCAGGTGGACCAAAGGTTGTGAGTGCTCTGGGATGGGCGACAGACTCAGCTCTACTGATCTAATAACAACACAAAGGAGATTTTTGAACAAAAGGTGATGCTGGCCAAAATTTACCTATTCTGCAGAGACTCTTTTATGTCACTGACTTTGTAATTAGCTACTTGCCTACTTATGTGTGGTCTGTAACATAGAGTAGCAGGTAGGGAAATTTTATGAACTAGATGAGAGCAGGTTCAGCTATTGATATGCCACCAATATTTGTGATATATTAACTTCCTCTTATTTTAAAAATTCTGGCTGGTAAGGAAATTCTGAAGCAGGGAGCCTGCTCTATGCAGAGGTTCCCAATATGATGTAGAACTCTGCTGGCTCCCCACTTCACAGTCCCTCCCCTTGTGGAAGGACTGCAAGTGAAAGTTGGGGGCTGGCAGCCCATCTTCAATCCTCCTGTCAAATGACAGAAAATTGAAAAAGTAAATACAACTTTGCAACGGAAAAGAAAGGTTAATTGAATTTGAACTATAAATATATGCAAGTTCTTCACAATTTTTTCTTCTTTCTTGCAGTTGATGACAGTGCCATTTTGGATTGTCAGTTCAGTGACTTTTATCACACTCCTCCACCAGGGTTTGAAAAAATACTCTTTGAGCAACAGATTTTCTGAATGTTCCCACTCACTAGTACTTTTACAAAAGTCTACTCTCAAAGCTTCACTTTATTCCCAGAATACAAACTTACACGTACTAAAGTATGCTTAGCTTTAGAAAAAGAACACATTACCAAAGACGTGTGTTCCACATGTTAGACTTAACTGTCGTTTTGTGATGTGGATATTACTTGTATTTGATGTAAAGGGATATAGCTGACAGTATTAAGTAACCCTAGACTCTAAAGATGCTATACAATAAAATATTTTATATATATTGGTATATTTTACAAACTGTAGGATCCAATGTTTGTTTCAAGATTTCTGCTATTCAAAAAACTACTCAGTGACTTCATGGATTAGAAATATCTCAAACAGCAAATCACAACATCAGTATTGGCAGCTGTTCTCCTTTTTTTCTTTAATTGTTGAGATTCCTGAGAGCACTTGCATTAAAGCCAAGACAAATTGCTGACTGTAAAAAGAAAAGTCAACCCTAACTGACTTTGGGTTTGTGATGATAAAGGTTTACTTTTGAGCTCTAATCAGTTCTTAGGGATGATCTTTTATTTAAATATTTTTCCCAGTAAATATGTACAAGCTGCTCTTCTGTATGTATTTGTGGCTGCATTAAATTGTGTTAAAATGCTTTCTGTGCACTAAAAATATAGCATATGTTTCATAAAAAAAAAGCATTACTGTATATCCAGAAAATGCTTGGAAGTGACCTGCTACATTAATAATAAAATAATAGCTTCCTTTTGAGAAAAGAAACACTTCAACATTACGTGGGATCCATCCTTTTTAATTTTACAATATAGTACATCACACTCAGTCTTTGTTTCTCCATTTTCCTTGTTATTTGCTGTAGATCCTGTTGTGTTATGGGGTTTACTATGGGTATTAGCAAATAAGTTTTAAAAATTTACATTTTTATATGAATATATATGCAAAATATTCTATCTATAGTCTTAAAACAAAATTTTCTTCTTTCATAGCATGTTAATACAGTGAGCCCTCCATATTTGCAGGAATTCTATTCCCGGAATCCCCATAAATATTGGAAATGATGAATGCTTGCATCCTATTATATTCAGTGGCAGCAACATGCACATTGATGCTTTAGTGCATCCGTGTGCAGGTCACTTTCATTTTAGGTACAGAATGTGACACTCTGTGATTGCTCAAAATCATGGATTCAGTGGTTGCGCGTAAGAAGAGCCCACTGTACTAAGGCTACCTGCTTCATTATTATGTTTTCCAGAGAATATCCTTTCACAACTTTCTAGGACAAGTACTTGAGGACTTTATTTGTAAATACAAATATAAATAAGGGACTTAATTTCCGTCACTGCAGAAATCATTCAAAAATTCTAACACCTGTTAGGAAGATATTTGTGAAATACCTTAGTTTACTGTTTACGATTATGCCTAAGCTTACCAGCACAAATGCATTACTCAGAGTTTCAGGGCTCTACCATCTATAGTGATATAAGACCTTATGTTAAAAGCACTGTTAAAAAGCCAGTATGGTGTAGTGTTTTGAACATTGTACTATGGTTCTGGAGACAAAGATTTGAACCCTGTGACAGGTTTGCCTTAGGTTTATTGTACATCAGAAATAACCTGAAGGCACACAACAACAATAGCAACAATTTTATTGTGCACTGGTGTGAAATTGCAAACACTTATGCTAGGACCAACCAAACATGTGAAAGTGCTACTAATGGTTTCCTAAATCAATAAGGTATTTTAAACAAGGGACACAGAAAGTAAATCTATTATTTCGCAGGTATTGGTGACAATATAGCAACACATTGTTAAGTATGTACAGCATTTGCCTCCTAATAATTCCCACTATCTTTAAGACTGAGATAGTCTCAGGATGATTGTCCAAAAGACTGATATAAAATGACTATATATAATCAGGGTCATATTGACTCATAGGTAACTGAAAGAAAACTTCAAGAATTAATTGTGAATGTTAAAACTACTCTCTAGCTAGACTGTATATTAATACAAGATAGCTGACATCGCAGAATACCTGAGTTGCTGTTCTTGATGAAGAGAACTTGGAGAATCGAAAAGATTGTACTCTCCCAGCATAGGTTAGCCACGGGGTGGCCAAGATGGTTTATGTACCTGTACCCAAAGAAGGCCTAATATCTGATGTAAATGAATCTAGAACAGTGATTCTCAAACTCAAGTCGTCCAGGTGTTTTGGACTTTAACTCCCAGAAGTCCCAGCTGCCTTGGCCAGTGACCAGGGATTCTGAGAGCTGAAGTCCAAAACACTTGGAAGAGCAGTTTGGGAAACTTGTCTAGAATATGTTCATTCAAGAGGACCCAGAATTATAACAACCACCGTTTGCTCAAGTGCCTTGCACAAAAAGGATATTTGCAACCAGCTGACAGTAGATAGTCCAAAGATTCTCAAGAAGTTGTTGTAGGACTTCTTCTGTCAAGGGTACAGAGATCACTCACTCAAAAGAAGGCATTGATCACCTCCTGGATCCAATCAGTCAACTCTCCTTACTAATTTTATTAAAGAGGTCAGAAGGTAAAGCACAACTATGGCTGAACAGAGTGTTCCAGGAACCCTGTTTAAATCCTCAAGCTGCAGCAACAGAAAGCCATTCTGCAAAACTTGACCAGATGGTGTTCTGGACACATCTTTGACTGAACTGTTACAACTGTAGCATGTACATTATAGCAGACAAATATTTTTTCTCCCCAGACCATTTGCCGAACATGTTATTGCAGGCGTCCCTGGGTAGCTGTGAATCTTGCAGGTCAAGAGTGAAACAGGCACTACACCATTTGAAAAAGTTTCACCAGGTGACACTTTGAGGAAGCAGTGATGACAGTGAAGAGTTTTTTTTTTTTGCCACCATTACTATCACTGAATTGTTATAACATGCACTTATTTTTGTCTACACTGTAACCTTTCTGCCACTTGAGTTCCAGCTGCATTATCACAGGAAGTCCCTGGTGAGCCCTGGAAAGAGCCAAACAATCTCTGTGTATTGGGAGAGGAAACTTAAGAATGACTGTAGGAGCCACATAAGTCGACAGGAACATAGGAAACTGAGTCAGACCCTTGCTGTATCTAGCCCTATAAGTCAGCTCTGACTGCCAGCAGCTCTACAATGTTTCAGGCAGGATTCTTCTCTCTGAAGATACTTGGTGATTTCCTATCTAAATACTAAGCAGGCCCTATACTATTATATCCCAGCTGTAGTATATGTTCTTCCAACTACTTTCCCAAGAACATAGTTATTCAATTCAAAAACTACTAAAAGCAACTAGTATTCAGCACTTAATTATAAAATTGAATGAATAAGAACAGGATAATAACACTTGAGTTATTGTATATATTTTAACTACCTACTTTTAATATAAAGCATAGAGTACTACAGATGCAGACTGCTTACAACCTCAAAGTGTAAGGAAGACAGAAAGCTTAAGAGGCTGGAAGCCATAAAAGACAAGAGCTCTGGTTCCAACAGAACATCTGTTATCCCAAAACGTAGGTGCCACAAGGGCTACCCTTCAATGCCAAATACTTCCCTGAAAAAGGGGGGGGGGTTAATTAGCTCAAAATCAAGAGGCTGCAAGAGGGGGGCAACTTACGAGATCTTTCCTACCAGTGTTTACGGGCACATGCAGGAAAAGAATCAGCCAGAGACTCAGAAGAAAGGTAAAAATGTGTTTTATTGAGGGGATTTCTCATGCATGTGCACAAGATACATAACAGTCATACAAGAGCTAACTGAAGGAGAAAGGGAGGAAAAATTATAGAGAGGCTGAGGGACTTGGGGGGGGGCTTATAATGACCAGTCCAGAAGAGTAGTGAAGAGCAGAAATGTATTTTGCTTTAGGTAGGACCTAAGAGCAGTTCTCATTCAGGAGCCAGAGGGACAGAGTGATGGATAGATCTTCAAGAGACTGCACTGGGCATCCTGAAATCAGAGGTATTTGTACCCTGAAAATAGCCTGTGGCAGTGAAGGGCAGTGAAGGTCCTAGATGCACGACAAAGGGAACCTGTTGTGGACAATGGGTCTTTTGCCAGACGATGGGCTTAGTGCTTGATAAAGGCCATTTCCGCACTACACTCTGCAAATCCCAGGATTCCATAGGATGTTGAAAGTGGAATAATCAGTGCAGAAATGGCCAAAGACATGATGGATGTTGTAATAGCTGTCTATTGTGGGTGCTGTGAGGAAAGAGGAAGGAATCCAGGTGTACAAGGGATGGATATGTGTCAATCAGTGTCCTGGTGGGCTCCTCACAGTTGGGTTCCCTGGGAAATTCCAGCTTCTATTTAAGCCTATTATCCACAGGAATGGTGTGTATTTGCCTGACAAATGACTCAGTCTTACCTGGAGGAAGTTTCGAGTTTACCTGTCTTTCTCACGGTTACAGTCAAATTCTTTCCCTCTCTCAGTTTGACCTCTCCATTACCTCTCAGGCTTGAATTTGATATCACAGAGCCAATTAATACAGTTGCCAATCCAATATCATGCCAATTAGGTATGGTGCCCATGCAAACCGTATTAATATCAGGGATCCCCAAACCAGAGCCATATACATCTTGCTACTCAGTAGGTTCAAAATAAAGCCACCCCCGGGGCAAAGCTCAAAAGAGAAAAAAGAACATGAAAAATGATTGGAGTAACTCAACAATTTAGAACACTGGCATTCTGTACATAATTAATTGATTAAATCCAGACATCAGTTAGCTTTTTGGGACATAAAGCCCCAGAATAACTTCTGTCACAGCGGTGATCTCCCAGGTCTTCAAAAAGCAAGGTAATTTGACAGAGAAAGCAGCCTGGTGACCCTTTGCCTTTGCCTACAGCAGTGGTTCTCAACCTGTGGGTCGCGACCCCTTTGGGGGTCGAACGACCTTTTCACAGAGGTCGCCTAAGACCATCGGGAAAAAAGATATTTCCGATGGTCTTAGGCTCCATTCCCTCCTCGGTGGTGGTGCGCAAGCGTGAGCCACGCGCTCGCGTCCTCCTGCCCCCTGTTCAGAAGGGACTGAAATTGCTCCCCTTCTCTGCTACCGGGAGAACCTCCCGTCTGATGGGCCAGCTTGGGGTGGTGGCAGCAGCACGGGGGGGGCAGGCCCCTTCCTCGCCACGGCCCCTGCCCCTGCCCCACTCGCCATGGAGGGGGACGCTGTGGAAGGGCTGGAGGGCTGCAAGGCGGTGCTTTTCCGGGGGGCGAGCTGCGCCTGGCGCAAAAGACAAAGGCGCTGGGATTCCTCCCCCCCCCAGGCCAGGGTCGACACTCTGGAAACTTTTCCCACACTGTCCCCCCCCAGCAGAAACGAGAGTGAAGCAGAAGCAGAGCCCGGGGGGGTTGTCAGAGTTTTTTCCTGGGGCAGACGCGCAGCTCTTCTTTCCCTCCCTGCCCGCCTCCCCCGTTCCTGGCTGGTGGGGCAGCCTTTGTGGGGGGGAGGCATTGTAAATAATAATTTTATGTATGGGGGTCGCCACAACATGAGGAACTGTATTAAAGGGTCACGGCATTAGGAAGGTTGAGAACCACTGGCCTACAGAGATCCTAAAAGAGAAAAAAAAAGTTCCCATCATGTCTTTTCTGTCTGTTCCTATGATTGTGTTTCTGTGATGTGGCTCTTTAACGAGGGAGTGTTCAGCTGTGTAAAACGACCTTGCTGGACTGGATGATTCTGATGGCAAACCCAAACCAGCTGCAGGCGAAAACCCGATGAGCTTCAGGCGGGTGGCTGAGATACTGTTAAATTTAAAAAAAATAAAATCCACGCAAACGGACTTACAATATATTTGCTGTCATCTTTTTTGTTTAAGGAAGAGGGCCTGATAATTGCCCCATTCTCAGTACGTCCACGAATGGTTGGGGTTGGTGTTCAAACTCTTAGGCCGTTTCCACACTAGCCTGTTATAGCGCGATGATTCCGCTTTCAACCTCCTCTGGAATCCCTGGGGTTTGCAGTTGCGGGAGGGGCCGGCTGGGTTCCAGAGGAGGTTGAAAGCGGAATCATCGCGCTATAACAGGCTCGCTTGGGAATGGCCTTAAACGTGAATGCCATGGAAAACGGAGCCGGAGGAACTGCCATGGAGAACGAATACCGAGCTTGTGGGTGACGGCGGTAGCTCTCGTGGCGTTAAATCCTTCGTTTCCCTCTCTTCCAAATAGCCCACAGCCTCCCCCTCGGCAGCAGACAGAGGAAGGGCCCCCTCGCCCACCGACTCCGCTGGGCTCCAGCCCTCCCGCGCTCCAGCACCGCTCCTCAGCCGGAGGCAGGCGAAGGTGCGCCGCCCGCCCGCCCGCCCGCTCTGAAGGCCGGCGCCTCGCGAGACCACGCGTCCCTCGACGTCCGGCGAGGGGAGCGGGAAGGCGGGGCAAAAATCCCCACAGCAGCACAGGCGTCAGACGCAACCAGGAAGTCCCGTCCCCGGCTAACTCTACCTTTTTCGTCGGCGAGTCTACGTTCCCGCCGGAGCCGCCTCCGCCTGCCCTCCCGCGACTCGGCGCTGGGGACGGCGCGCGTGCGCACTGGCGGGGGCCGCCGTCCTCCTGCCCGTCGCGGTGCGCCCTCCCGTCTCCTCCCACTCCTCCCCTTTCGCGCGCACGCTGTCGCCGCTCCAGTCCAGAGCCGCCTCTGCCGTCGCCGTCGTCATGGCTGACAACGCCGCCGCCGCCGCCGCCGCCGGCCTAGAAAACCACCGCTTCAAGAGTTTCAAGAATAAAGGCCGCGATGTGGAGGTCTGTGCCGGCTCGGGCGGGCTCCGGGGAGGGGGAGTGGCTGGGTTTGGCTCCCCGCGTCGGCTCCGCGGCTTCCCTTGCGGACCCCCCTCGGCCGGCGCTCCAGGGGGCAAGCGCGCCGCTGAGTCCCCGGGGACGGAGGGAGGGACGGGCGGAGGGAGGCAGCGCCGTCCCCTCCCTCGGGCGGCTCGGGCCTAGCCTGTCCATCCCCCCCTGGCGGCTGTGGTGGGGCGGCGGCGGCGGCGGCGGCGCCGAGGGTCCCTCCCTCCGGCGGGCGGATGAGGCGGCGGCCCCCTCGGCGGGGCGGCGTGCCCTCCTTTGTGCGTGTGGCCCTCCCCCTCGGCGGCACTGCGGGTGGATGCAGCCCCGCTCCCCGGTGGCGTTGGGCGAGGCGCAGGGATGGTCGCCGGTGTTTTGAGAGCTTGGTCGCCTCACAGTATCGGGGAAGCGGGTCACAGTCTCTCCCCCTTCTTTGCCTAGTGGACTGAAGTTTGGGCCTTGGCTGATCTTTTGTCGCCTTTGTGACAGTTTCAGGGCAACGGGAAGGGTTTTTATTTGTTTTGTTTTTGCCGATTTCACTGCTGAAATTTCTTAAACGGAGCTGCCCATTCTTTCCCAGCCTCCACCGTTGCCTTTTGATTGCTGGATTCTGACAGCCAGCTGACATTGAGCTGGATGACTTTCTCCTATTGTTCTTTATTCTTAAAATTTTGGAAAATTCTGCAGGTTCTTCTTGGTTTATTTTGCTGTCTTTTGATTTTCAAACACATTTTTTCCTTTCCAAGTGTGGTTTTTTTGGATGTCTAGCGTTGATGGCGCTGGATGTGTCAATAAAAAAGATGTAACTTGAGTAGGCCGTCGGTCGCTAGCCAGGGATCTCTACTAGCTACAGATACAAGAATGAGGAACAACAGGTGTGCTGTAAAAGTCCAATATTTAAGATTCAGCGCTGAAAGCAGACTATGAGAGGAGGGACCAGCGGTTACATTACCTGAGAAGAGAAGCACCAAGTTTTACTATTACTTTTGTTTGGAGCGAACCTCATTGAACGGAATAAGAAATTTAAACTTCCTCCAGAACAGGCATTGATGAAACTAAGGGGTTTGGTTTGTAAGCCGGGTTAGCAACAAGTTTAGAAGAAGGCCAGCGTGAGACAAAGATGGGAACTTGTGGGGCAATTCTCCTGGCCCTCGGAGATGACTGTGGAGAAAGCCTGTTGCTGTAGGTGGCAGTGTTTCCATACAGCTCAGTGTTGTTTCGTGTGGAACAAGCTGCCATTCCAATAGGGAGCTAAGTTTGGCTCTGTAGTCTCCAGCTGCTGCTCTCTGTAGAAAAGGGTTGGAACTGGCAAAACCACCTCTGAGTATTACTTGCCTAAGAAAGCCCAGTGAAATTTATGGGGTTGCTGTAAGTTAGGAGATGACTTGAAGGCAAATGCACACTAAGGCTACAATCACACTGTCCTTTCCCCCAAAATACAGTGATATAGGGAGGACTTGCAATTGGACTTGTCTTGGATAGCATGTGCTATATACTCATGTATAAGTTGATCTCATGTATAAATTGAGAACAGGCTTGAGGGCCAAATTATGGATTTTGATATGACCCATGGATAAGTCAAGGGTCATTCCACCAAGAGGAGAAAGAGCAAGAACCACCTCAGCAGGGCCAGCTGCCCCTGGTTGCTGCAGCCATTTTCAGGCTCAGGTATTCAAAAAAGCCTTTTGTCACTCTACTCAGAGAAGGGTTTTTTAAACTAAAAGTTAAGGTACAACATTAACTCTTATCAAAACAGGAATCATCCACTTCTCCAAATAGAATGGCGAAAGGCGAGAGCTTAGTCTGTCCTGGGAGAACCCAAGAGAATTACTGGCCGATCCCTTCTACCTTCTTGACACTCTTTTGAGGGGAAGCACTGCCATTTTCCTTCCCAGGCGTTCAAAAGAGCCAGAAGTGGCTCTCTGGCATAGAGAGTAGAGGTCAGTTCTTCTTTTTGGTTCTCCTGGGATGGACTGAACTCTTGCCTTTCACCACTCTCTTCATAGAAGGGAATGGTTCTTTGTTGGATAAGAGTTAAAATACAGTACTTACATTGACCAGTGGATAAATTGACCCAGTTTTGGGGTTGATTTTTTGACTAAAATTTGTAGATTTATACTTGAATGTATACAGTAAGTGTAATGTGACCCATAGGGAATTTTCTTACTCCTCACAAATTTGTCTTCTGAACCAAGCATTGGGGGTACTCTAACATGGAAGTGACAGACCAAGGCTGTTGTTTAAATGAGAATTTCAGCTTGACCTTGAGTACATGGCAGGCCTGTCATCTGTTCAAAGCAACCTAATTTGTCAGAAACAATAAGAGCCTGCTAGACTATGAAACAACATTGATTGTTTGTTTGTTTTTTTATTTGAATCATTTATTGTTCCTTCAGTGTAGGCTCGAGATGGCTAAGAACCAAGATTAGAAAAATACAAATTAAAAACATGTTTTACAATTTAACACCAAAGCAGGAGCAGATTGAAATGACCCAATACCCTCCAAATTAGTCATTTTTTTAGGGCTGTAGAGGTAGCAATAAGATACACTCCCATGCTTAGACATGGCAGGAAGCATTTCTGTAGCATTACTGAAGCTAAGGAGTCAGACCCAGAAGGCCAAATATTTCCCTCTTGTTATCATGCAAATGTTTCCATGGGCACCATAATCTTTTTACCTGTAGCATTGGTTATAATGCTGCAGAAACAATTAAAGTATTGAATATTTATGTGAAAGAGACTGACAAGGTACTCTGGTTTTTTTTCCCCTCTCTTAGAGGAAGGCATATCAGTGAACTGCTTTCCAGTCTAATTTCAGAACATATGGAATCATATTCTGAGGACAGAACAAGAAAACTCTGCATCATAGAAAGGCAGTCAGGAAATCTGCCAAACATTAATTCTCCCAACCTTGGTCCATCCAGATACAACTCTTATAAGCCCAAGCCAGCACGGCTAAGTGATCATGGATAACAAGTGATCTGGTCCAATACAACTAGGCGGTCCCAGTTTAGGGAAAGCCATTTATAGGATAAAGATACCTGGCCAAAGTTTCTATGGCTTTACCAATTCAGTTTATGCTAATAATCTCAGATCCTATTTTCATGCTTGCTT
Source organism: Ctenosaura bakeri (assembly GCA_948474755.1). Classification (NCBI taxonomy): domain Eukaryota; kingdom Metazoa; phylum Chordata; class Lepidosauria; order Squamata; family Iguanidae; genus Ctenosaura; species Ctenosaura bakeri. Next base: position 17,405 of record CAOLHI010006086.1, on the reverse strand, counting down.
CTAGAAGTTACATATCCAGTGTTTACAGTAGCTTTTCCTAAGCAGCTGCCCTCCAAATATTTTGAACTTCTTGCCCAATCAACTCCACTCAACATGGTCAGTGGACAAGAATGCTTGGTGCCATGGTCTGAAACATCCAGAAGGCGTGAGCTTGGTCTGCATTAGCACTGCCAGTACCAAAAGAAAAAGACACCAGAGTGGTAGGAAGCACACTGTATGGGTAAGATTTACTCCTAAATGATGGGTGGTATGTTTATGTTATTGCACAGTGAGGATGGATCTAGACCTTTGTTGTTCTTTACAGAGTCTTACTCTTGATAAAAAGGAAAAGGAATGGGGAGGGGAAGGAGTGCGGTGCAGCTGACGCACAAGTTTTAGCTGTGCAAAAGCACTCCTGAAACTTATGTCCAGATACCTGCTTATTTCTCTGTACTTGTGTAGTATTATATGTCAGTAACAGAAACTTATAGACTGGCATCCTGCTAGTGACATGTATAATTTAAGTGCAATATATATAACTATCGTGGAAGCTGGTATTGTTTTTCTCCTACTGCAGGACTAAAGTGCTCTTGACCTACCATTTCACTTTGATAGGCTACCTTCCAGAGTCATTCAGTGGGTGGTGTAGAGCTCAGAGAATCAAAGAAGTGTCTTTGTGTGTCCCCCTATACAGATGATAACATCATCCATTGACACCTCAGGAAGATCCCAGTGGATCTCAATGGATGATGACATTTGTCTGCATCTGGCTAAGGGGCATGGCCAGATGCTGCTCTGATCTTCTCCCTGCTTTTCATCGGTCACTGAATAGCCACAGGATGGGGGCTGCAGAGGCTAAATGGTGAATTCAGGGTGGGTTGAAAGCAGACATGCAGCTTAGTTTCAGCTGAAGCATATTTACACTGTGCTCTACAGTACAAGAATTCAGCAGTCACATGTTTGTGAGGTAACATACGGTATATGCTGCATTCAGCATTTTTGTAAAAATTATGTATGTGTGGTTGTTCAGCGTTATCTTGGTATTCTTAACTTTCCATATACATTTTATATACCTTTCATATACCTTTTACATATGTTTTACACTGTTTTTGTAGTGGTGTGTTGAAATAGAATGATTATTTCAGGTGGTTGCATATGTGCAAGATCATATGCCTCCATATCTAAAAATGATCTCTGTGTATTAATTCATAGGAATTGTATTTGTGAAAAAAAAATCACAGTTGGGGGAGTTTTGCTGCCAGTATATTCATTTTCAGATATGGAGGCATGTTTATTTTAGAATACCTGATTTTACCAGTAAGTTTCTCTATAAAGGCAAATTAGCACATTTATCTTTCTAGTGGTCCAGAGGTAGGTTATGCACAGATTGTCAGTGCTGTAGCCTCATTGCTAAACAAAAGAGCAAAATTAGCTTTTTTAATAGGAAAGGTATCTGTTATCTAATACATTAAAGTCAAAGTTTGTCTGTTTGTCTGTGTCAGGCAGGCGAAGACCTCATATGATTGGCTGTCTAAGAAGATTCTGTGGAATCCTGTGGTTTGCAGTATAGGGAGGGGCCTTTAGAATTTTCAGCCAGAGAGCTCTTGGGCCTCAGTCAACTGTGACTGTCTTGAATAGGCTGGTAGCTATGGAGATGAGGCCCGGCAGCAAGGAGGACAGCAGTGTATTCCCTCAGGAACCCAACCTCTGTATGTTAAGAACTCTGAATACAGATTAGATTGGGGAATATGGGGAAAAGTTACAGGTACTGGACAAGATAGTTTGGGGAATTAGAAACACAGGATCTCAAATCTTTCTAACAAATATTACCTATAAGAAAATAAAATCCCAGGCAATACCAGATATATACACTAGTCCTTTATAAACAATAACAACAATCACATTCATGATGTAACCACTATATTCTGATTAGTTATTTTGCCCATTTCTTTAAAAAATTCTTGCTATAATTCTTTAATTAAAATTCATAGCCATCACATAGAAAAGATACATATTTTATTAAAATTTCTCTGACATTTAACTGTTACTCGATTATCATTGTAACTAAGGTTTAGTGGTTTGTTATACTAGTGAAAATTAAGTTGTAAACTGTGTTCTTATAAATTCAGCAGAGATTGCCCAGATGATTATGGGTGCCATAGGGAGAACCATCAATTGCCCTCAGTTTCAAAAACAGGATCTTCTCCCCAGCGTTGTTTGACACCCCCACCCCCAAATATTATCATATATAGTTTCTGGCAAAACAATATGGATTAGCAGTTAATCCAATTGAATTGGTTTTACATTGCAGCAAAAAAGATTCAGTTTGTGTGAAAGCATGGTTTCCAGCCGGCTTTACTTCAGGATGTGAAGCAAAATTAATAACTTTCTCTATGTACAGAACACTTCACCCAGTTAAAGTTTCAGTTAAATTCCAGACCTGTGATGTGGTCTAGTAAATAAACCCTTTAAGTTGTACCGATCTCCAAGTTCTCAGTCTTTAAACCTTGAAATTCTGTTAATCTGAGAATAAAGCATGGCATAAGAAGGGCAACAAAGGTAATAGAGACAGAATGAGATTTTTTTTTGCCATCTCTTTGAGACACACTTGGGTATAATAGGTATATTATACCCAATAGGTAAAAGTAAGTCCCTTGTGTGGTTTGGGTGAGAGCACTCTTGTTCAAATGAAAATCCAAGCATCGACATTGAGATAATAATGTAAATCTTATCATTTGTTTCAAATCAGCTTCATAATAACATTTCAGACAAGGGATCCCTTGACCAACTATATTTGTTTATCAAAACCTACGTTTCTTAGAGAGTGTCATGTATGAAATCCATGACTTTCTGCCAAGATGAAATCATGGGATTTAAATGGGATTGTTTGGAAAGTGGGCTGGGATGTTTACTGAAAAAGTACTGAGTAGAGTATTTGCTGTCATGCTCAGTTGTTGCCTCCAGTTTAGAGTCATGTTTAAGCTTTAGATTTGTTCTTGTTATATCTAGGCCTGATGCTTTGCCAAAAAAACTTTAGAAGTTCCCTAATTGATAATGAGCCTCTTGATATTGTTAGGGGAACCAAATAAGGTTGCCTACTTTCTCCTGTCCTCTTTTCATCTTTTTTTTATTTTTATGAAACAACTGGCACTGTTGCTATGATTAGATCCGGGAATGCATGGAGTTAAAATTAATGGTATTTGTTATCTCTTGGTTTACCATTTCTGTCTCATAAAGAATTGATTTTATATTTATGTTTGGCAGCACATAGAGAGATTACACAAAACTGGATAGGCTTAAATGCCCAGTTACTTTCGAAGTGGTTAGATAGAGTCTGGAACATCATGTTTATGGAGAAATTAACTGAAAAAATAAGGGTTACTAGAGAAAACCAAGACCATTCTAAAGTCTGTGAATCTGGGCACACATTTATTTATGCAGACAAAAATGGCAGTCTTCTCACCCACCTTCCTCACATCACAAGAGTGTCTTAGGGAGCTAGGTATGTTTAGTCTGCAGAAGAGAAGGTTAAGAGGACACATGATAGCCATGTTTATTAAATATTTGAAGGGATGTCATATTGAAGAGGGAATAGGCTTGTTTTCCATTGCTCCAGAAATTAGGACAAGGAGCAATGGATTCAAATTACAGGAAACGAGATTTCAGCTGAACCTCAGGAAGAAATTTCTGATGGTAAGAGTTGTCTGGCACTGGAATATGCTGCCTCAGAGTGTGATGGAGTCTCCTTTGGAGGTTTTTAAGTAGAGACCGGATAGCCATCTGTCGGGAGTGCTTTGATGTGTGTTCCTGCATGGCTGCGGGTTGGACTGGATGGTCCCTGTGGTCTCTTCCAACTCTATGATTCTATGTTGATTTTTGAAAAGATACTCTATTGTAATTGTTGCCATGTCAGCCGGAGGTTTCTTATTTTCATAGCCAGAAAACGACATATTCCTCATTGTACTGAATCTGAGATTAATTGTTTACTGGATATGTTTGCTTCTTTAAAATCTTTTTCAAAAACAATGAAAAGTAAAGAAGAAGGAAAAATAGTTGCAAAACATGAGACAAATTATTAATGGGATCCAAAGATGTAATCACAGTGTCATTTGCAAATAAGCTAACTAGTTCTCTGGTCAGTAATTTTAATCCAATGTAATTATGAGACATTGTAAATAAAATTGGGAAGAGGTTCCATTGCAAAAGTGAAAAGTGGTGGTGGTAACAAGCACCCACACTTGGCTCCCCTCTAGATATTAAATGGACTACAGTTGACACAGTTAGATGGAAGAATAACTTGGTATCTGTTGTACAGTTTACATAGCAACTTGGTAAATCAATCATCCATATTCATCTAATTGGCAGACCTAAAGAGATTGTTCATTCCAATTTATCAAATGTTTAGACTGTTGAATAAGTGCTAAACTGGATCAGAGATTTCTCTAATTTTGATACAGCCAAATTGGTCTGTTCTAATTTAGCAAATTGCCATTAAGACCAATCTGTCTGCTCACAAGCTTGTAAATGGTTTAATATATTGATTAATAAGGTAATTGGTTTGTGTGAACCCACCACCTCTGCATCTTTGTCAGATTTCGGAATCACGTTGATTTTAGATAATTGCCACGTTTTTGCAATGGATGGTCGGATATAATAGAATTTAATAGTTTTAATAGAACTGATGTGATCTACTCTGAAAAAGACTTTGTAAAAGTTGCTAGTGAAGCTGTCTAGGACTAGAGACTAACATCTATATCTGTATGTCTGTATCTCTTACTAAATAAGCTTCATCTTCCCATTTTGTGATTTGCATTATCAGTGACTCATTATCAACTTTTTAAATGGCTTTTGATAGTTTTGCTGAAGAGATTTATTGCATTAGAATGATCTATGCTGTTCTGTAAATCTTGATATGCTTTTTTATTAAAACTGTTTGGTACCAAATTTCTTAGTTTTTTTTTAATGGGTATATTGATTTAAAGTAATCTTCAAACAGTTCCTTAACCTTAGTATGAATTAAAAAATTCCCCCAGTGAATTTTTAAAGGAATCTATTGTCCTGTTGGAGAGCTAGCGTGGTGCAGTGATTTGAGCATTGGGCTCTGGTTCTGGAGAACAGGGTTAGAATGCCCGCTTGGCCATGAAAACCCACTGGGTGATCTTGGGCACATCACACTCTGTGAGCCTCAGAGAGAGGCAGGGGCACAAACTCCCTCAGACAAATCTTGCCAAGAAAGACCTGCAGTTGGGTCATCATAAATCAGAAATGTCATGAAGGCACAAGAGCAAATTGTCATATTTCATCTTCCTAAACATGTTTATTATTAGCTTTGAACCTTTTTTGCCAAATAAAATTTCTGGTTAACATACTGGATATCCTTTTGAATTTTATGCAAATCCAAAAATGTTAATTCTGAGTTTTTAAAATTAAGAGCATTGGATATGTTGATACTATCAGATATTTTATGCTTGTTTTCCAACATTTTCTTCTCAAATGTTAGGGACTTTTGCACCTTTAAAGCACTTTTTAAAAAGAGAGAATATTCCTTAGTATACTCAGTACGAACAACAACTTTTTATGTGTTCCACAATATTCCTGTAGAAGTTGACCCTGCAGTTTCCCAGAAGAAAAGTATTAATCGCTAGTTTTAATTTCTCTCTGGATTCTGATTTGGTTAAAACTTGTTGCTGTAGGATCCATTAGAAATTTGATGCTCCAGAATTGAAGCTTAGTGTAGACCTGAGCATAGGTTAATTTAAACAAGAAACTCTGCGAAATCAGCTAGAATGTGATGTCTGTTGTTTTGGAATTGAGATATACACCTTACCTGTTTCTGGGGTCATCCTGTAGGGATCCTGGCAGCAGCTCTGCTGGGAGAGGAGAGCAATAGGAGCGCTCCCCTCCACACCAGCTGCCGCTGTAATCCAAAAAGTGTGATGGCCCTGCCTCTTCCTGCTGCATTGCAGCCAGGTACTGTCCCAGGCTGTGCTGGGGCAGGAAGCACAGCTATTGCACTTCTGGACCCTCCACACACCAGGTAAATGTGGGATGGCAGCATGATCCAAGTCTCAAAATTTTTGAAGAAATCAAAAAATTAAGGAGCAAGGTAAGAGAAGAAAAAGAAACAAGAGCAGAAATAAAACAAGATTTTAAAAGAGAAATTGAAAGTCTAAAACACAACTTTAGTAAACTTATGAATGATTTTGCATGAATAGTTAAAAAAATTGGAAACTCTGCAGGAAAAGATTCAAGAACTGGAGAAAGAAACAGAAAATTTGAGAAACAAACAACAAAGAGATAGAGAAGCAAACATGAGAATGGAAATGAGACAAAGGAACAAATATTTGAGACTAAAAGGTTTGCTGAAACAACCTGAAGAGAATGTCTATGAAAGGGTGACAGAATTATTAGCAACATTTATTGGACAAAGAATCTGGAAATTTGAATTGGAAAATAGCAAGAAAAGGAAATGGGAAATGTTGGAAATGTGAAAATATAATTGGTACCTTTTTCCATATGTGATGGTCCTGCAAAATAGCTAAAAATTATTGGAAAAGAATCCATGACACACTTTCAAAGATCCTAAATTTCAAATTTGAAATGACTCCAGAAATGTATCTACTAAATATTATTAGGAGCCAAAAAGAACTGAGGAAAAATAAGAAAATAATTTTATAGTTGATTGTGGTAGCTAGACTTTGCTTTGCACAACATTTCAAAGATAAAATAGAACCATCGATGGAAGAATGGAAAATCAAAATTATGGAGATGATGGAAATGAAAAATAATATCAAGTTCAATAAGTGAGAATTCAATTTCAACAGTTTAAAGGAGAATGGAAACTGGTTTTGGACTTAGTTAAAAGTAAGGACAGACATTAAAGAGTAAATAAAAGAGGAAAAATAGGGAGGAATGATAAACATTTATATAAAAATTAGTTTGATAATTGGGTAGAAAAGGAAAAAATTGAATTAAAAAACAGGATTTCATAATGAAGATGATTTATAAGCATGTAATTTGGGGAAAGCATGAAACAAAAAAGAAAAGTTGATTATTGATGGAGGGCCGTTGTTTTATGTAAATGATGTATATAACGGAGATTTCATAAAAATATATTTTATGGTTGTAAATTTCAAAATGAAAAAGATTAATATATATAGGGGAGGGGAGGTAAAGAGGGATATTAGAGCCAGTGTGATGTTGTTTGAGCGTTATACCTTGTCCCTGGATACCAGGGCTCAGTCCCTGCTCACCCATGAAAACCCATTGGGTGACCTTGGACAAATCACACTCTCTCCACCTTAGAGAAGGGTAAAGGCAAACCTCGTCTGAACAAATCTTGCCAAGAAAACCCCATGGTAGGATCACCCTAGAGTTGCCATAAATCAGAAATGATTTGAAGGAACACAACAAAAAGGATATCAGATTAGATTCAGGAAACGTCTGTGGTTTGATCTGTTTTTCAGACTTCATTCTCTCATGAGAACACAGGACGTTGTATGGAAGACCACCTTTTGGACATCCATTCATGCAGTCAGAAGACAGCAATCAGGAGATGGAAGATAGGGGCTCATATAGTCCATTATTTACCAGAATCGCCCCTCATCTACCTGAATCAGTGATGGGGGAATCAACCCCCCATCTACCTGAATCCACCTGGTGTTATATCATCAGACAGGATCTCTTAGGGAGCAGGTACAGGTTTGTCACTGTAGATACACTACTGGGATTTTGGGACTTTTAGGACCATATTTCTCAACTGCCTGCTGTGACCTATGTCTCTTAAACACTTGAAGTGTTGCCAGCTGCATATTGGTTGCCAAACATTTCTTTGGATGTGAAAATAAGATGTGGCCTCTTTCATCAGTTGTGTCCTCAATCTGTGTCTGACAAGGGGGACTGTGCCTTGATGATGAAATACTTCAAGGATCTGTCAGAGTCACAGAAAGCTATGTATCTTCTAATGGAGGTGCCACCTTCTGGGTTTTTGAGTAATGGTACTGCCTAAACATTTAATGTACATGTCCATTCAGGGCAAAATGTATGTTGTGTGGGCCTACAAGCAGATTTTTGAGAGGAATAACCGTAGCAAAATTTGGGAAAGAGAGTGCATTGGCATGTTGTAGGGACTTTGTACTATGACATTGGACATATTCCCTTTGAGTAGATTGCAACAGGCAAAGAGTTTATCTCAACAGCATTCATTCTTTAATTTGATAAGGTAGACGAAGAACTTGTTTTTACAGAAAAGGGCTTGTGGTATTGTCTGATAAATAGCTATTATTATCATTGCATTAGTCAAACTTTTGATTTGCTGAGTGCTAATAAAATGCTTGTCTTGTGCAGATCACTTGCTATTCCATTTTTCTTTTGAGTTTTCTCTGCCATTTTAGTGCTCATCCATCTAGAAAACTCCTTTAAAACTCTACTCAGCTTGTGTGTAAAGGATAAGTAATTAGTTTTTGAACCAAATCTAGTTTAGGGTGGTGCCATATGGTCCTGTCAACTTGCCGTCCCCAGAGGATAAAGAGTTATGAGACAGCTGTGTTAAAAGAATTCAACCACAGAAAATAATGAATGTCAGAGGTATGGATTTTGGGATTACAAAAGCATGTGTGGTAAACCTATCTCAAGATTACCACTTCAAAATTGAGAAGCACCTGACATGATGGAATATTTGGGACTGTTCGTCACACAGAAACTATCATGTCAAACAGTCAGCTGCTATATGTGTAGTTTTCATAATACTTGTCAGGGGCATGGGCCCGGCTGGGCCTGTTGCTGCCCCTAAGGCCGCTGCCGCTGAGGGGCCTTGTCTGGAGGCCGACGTGGCTGACGGCTCAGGCCTGGCGGCCGTGGGAGAGGCTGCCGGGCCTAGAGCCACCTACCTAGAGGCTGCAGGCCCCGGGCCTGCTCCCGGGGCTCCGCCCACTTGCGGCCCCGATCCGCGGGAGGTCTGGGAGTCTGCCTGCGGTCCCGATCCAGAGGAGGCGACGGGCAGAGAGCTTGCAGCTGTGAGGCACAGCCCAGCTGCGAGCCCTCAGCCACATGGCCATGCCTGATTGGTCGGTCCTCAGCCACATGGCCACGCCTGATTGGTCGGCCCTCAGCCACATGGCCACGCCTGATTGGTCGGTGCCTGGCTTGGAGGGCTATTTGAGGCAGGCGCCGGGCTGTGGAAGGCACGGAGCAACAACCGTTGGTCAACCGTGGTCCTGCTGTCCGTGCCCTGTTCCTGCCCTCGCCTGAAACCAGTCCTCCTGTTCGCCTTAGTGTAGTAACCTGCCCTATGTACTTTAACAGCCTGTGTTTATTTCTTTTAAGACTGCATTAAAGCCCTGCAGCTCTAACCAGCTCCCCTGCCTCTGCCTGACCACCGCCTGGCACTGACAATACTTCCCTCCGTATGTAAACATTCTGTCATGATACTTCTACAGCCCCAAAACCTGTACTACACAGTGACCGATGAAAAGAAGTAAATTTAAAAATGGTACCAGTATGTACAGAACTTAAGTAAATATATGTCCTCCAAGAGAGACACTGCAGCCTACTGAGGGCCCAGAAGAGCCAAACTGACCCATCCCACCCATGTTGTATACTCTTAGCTGCTTTTACTTGTGAGTAGGACTTGATGGAATTCTTCATTCTGCAACTTTTTTTATTATTATATTTTATTGATATTTCAACAAAATAAAAAAAGAAACATAAAAAAGAAATTTACATACAATCTAGTATCCTGTCCAGTGTATACCTTTCCCTTCCATGTAACCCGTTTCAGAGCAAATAATTATTCTTGCACTATTATACCATGTCCCTTATTCTTTACGCGTTTATAACCATGTTATTCACAGAGTAAATTCTATCAGATCATTTGTCTAACATAATATTACTACTTCAACTTTGTAAACTTCACTGTAGCTTTGCTTGTACTTAGATTACTTATATAATGTATACAGATTATATATAAATCATTTTTATCCCTTACCTTATGTGATCATGATAGCTTCAACTATTTATAGTAGCTTCATACCAATCTATCTCTTTTCATCCGACCTAATTACACCTTACAGTATTATTAGAACTTTCTCCTTATATTAAGAATTTCTCCAATTTTGGAGAAACAGGTTTACAGGGGCCCACTCTCTCTCTATTTTTCCTTCTGTATGTCCCCTTAGTCTTTGTGTCAAATTATCTGTTGACTTAATTTCTTCCAATTTATGAATCCAGACCTTGATATCGGGTGTTTCTTGTTTTTTCCACAGTCTGGCATATTCTAGCCTCGCTAAGGTTATCATGTATAGCAATACCCTAGCATATTTCTTCTTTCTATCATATGTAGCATATCTAATAAATATGTTTCAGGTGTCTTCACAAACTGAATTTGAAGAATTTCTTCTATTTTTTATGAATGTTGTTCCTGTATTTTCTTGCTTTTTTGCAAGTCCACCAAATATGATATGTCGTACCCTTTACCCGTTTGACATTTCCAGCATTTACCGGATCCCACCCTATAAATCTTTTGGAGCTTGAAAGGAGTCATGTACCACCTATGGAAGCTCTTCAAGTAATTTTCCTTGAAATTTTGAGCAGCTGTGAATTTATGTGTTAGCTTCCAGCTTTCTTGCCAATGTTCAAGCTCCACAGTATGGCCAATATTCTGAGCCCATGTAATCATTACCATTTTAACGGTCTCATCTTCTCTCTTATAAAGTAATAGTGACTTGTATAATTTGGCAATTATTCTAGGTGGGTTCTCTCTTATGATTTTTATTATTTCAAGCTGTTCTTTCAAATTAAAGCCATACAGTTTCTGGTCAATGTTAAATAGCAATAGCATTTATTTCTATACCGCTTATCAACTGAGTGTTATCTAAGCGGTTTACAATGTATTTTAGCTAATTGCCCCTAACAATCTGGGTACTCATTTTACCGACCTGCGGAAGGATGGAAGACTGAGTCAACCTTGGAGCCTGGCAGGATCGAACTCACAACCTTGTGGTTGCAGTACTAGCATTTAACCACTGCGCCACCAGGGCTCCTTCAGCTGTCGGCAAGGAAACCAGTTTATTTTTATCCCCTCTTCTTCCAATTCAGATCTGTCCTTGATTTTTATGGTTTCATTTGTTTGTTCAGTAATTATAACTCCATATCTAAGCCAGCTATTTGTGGTCTTCCATCTTCCATAGAACGCTTCTTGCGGACCCAACCTGGAATCTGATTAATGAATAATCTTTTATAATTATTCCAAACTGACAAGAGAGATTTTCTGACATAATGATGTGAAAAATCTTTGTCTATCTTGGCTTTATCATAACATAAATACGCATGCCATCCCATTCTAACGTCTGAACCTTCTAACGTTAGCAATCGTTCATTACTTAAGTTGATCCAGTCTGCTATCCAAGACTTTGCAGCAGCTTCATAGTACGTATGAAAGTCTGGGGCACCTACTCCTCCTCTAGATGTTAGATCCATCAAAATTTTCCAATTGATTTGTGGTTTCTTCCCTTCCCAGATAAATTTAGTTAAGTCCTTTTGCCACTGTTGAAATGGTTTTTTGTTGCTTATAATGGGTAAGTTTTGAAATAAAGATATCATCTTTGGTAACATGCTCATTTTAATGGCAGCCAATCTTCCCATAAGCGAAAGTTTCTGCTTCATCCAGTCTTCTAGATCTTTCTTAATTTCTTTCCACTTCCTTCCATAATTATTTTCATTCAGTTCATTATTATGTTTGGAAATCCAAATTCCTAAGTATCGGATCTTCTTAGTCGATTTAAAACCGGTTACCTCCATTAATTTTTCTTCTTCTTTTTTAGATATGTTCTTTGTCAAGATTGCAGTTTTTTCTTTGTTTGCCTTAAATCCAGATAATTCACCAAATTCACTCATCAATGCGTTAATCCGATTAATACTATTTAAGGGCTCATCCAAAAAAAGTACAAGATCATCATTGAAAGCTTTTAATTTGAATTGGTATTAAAGTTGTAAGCCTTTCACTCCTTGATCGTTACGTATTGCATTGTTTAGTATTTCCATTGATGTTATGAAAAGAAGCGGAGAAAGTGGACATCCTTGTCTCGTGCCTTTTGTAACCTTGATTGAATTTGTTTTTTCTCCATTAATGATTAGTTGCGTTGTTTGCTGTTGGTAAATTGCCTCTATCCAAGTTGTAAATTTCTCCCCGACTTCCATTTTCCGTAGTATCGCCTTTAAGAACGACCATTTGAGCATATCGAATGCCTTTTCGACGTCTACAAATATCATTGCAAGCTTCTTTTCATTATGCTTTTCATAATACTCGATTATGTCAATTACTGTTCTTATATTTTCTCTTAAAGATCTTTTTGGAAGGAATCCGTTCTGATCTTCATGGATTATATCTGGTAATATGCATTTTAATCTATCCGCCAATATCGCTGCAAATATCTTGTAATCAGTGTTTAATAGGGATATCAGTCGATAGTTTTTAACATCTGTATGGTCCTTGCCCTCCTTTGGTATAAGCGTTATATTTGCCCCTTTCCAAGTTTGTGGTATTCCTATTTGTAGGGCTTCATTGATGGTTTTTTGGGGTGGCAGGGCGAGTTTGTGTTCAAATGTCTTGTAAAAAATAGCTGGAAAACCATCAGGTCCTGGGGACTTGTGATTTCTCAGTCATTTTATTGTTTCAACTATCTCAACCATAGATACTGAACAGTTAAGTACAGCTTGTTTTTCTTCAGAGATCTTACTTATAATACATTTTTCCAAATATTTGTTCCAAATGTTTGTAAATGTCTCATTTTCTTCCTGTGAAACTGGTTTTGCATTGAAAAGTTTTTTGTAATATTCGAAAAAGGCTTGCTTGATACCTTCTTGATGAGTAATTCTTGTTTCTCCTTTTTTAATCTCCAAAATCATTCTCTTTTTTCTTTCTTTCTGCAATTTGTGTGCTAACCATTTTGATGGTTTGTTAGCATTTTCAAAAAATGTTTGCCTTTCCTGTATAGCTTGTTGTTCTATTTCTTGAAGATTCTGTTTGTTCAATAATAATTGGAGATATTTAAATTCCTTAACCAGTTTTGCATTTGAAGGATCTTTTCTTAATTGTTTGTCAACTTCCCTCATTTGATCTAAGATTTTTTCCATTTTTACTTTCTTTTCCTTCCTTAGTTCGGAGTTCCGTTTTATGAAAAGTCCCCTGAATACAGCTTTGTCTGCATCCCAAGTCCACTTCATAGCGCCCTGCGGTGTAATGTTTTCTTGGAAATAATTGTTAATTTCTGTCCTTGCCTGTTGGATATATTCTTCTTTCCATAATATCTCTTTATTTAGTCTCCAGAATCTCTCAGTTGCTCTTAGTTTCAATTCTATTTGAACCGGTTTATGATCGGAGCATAATCTTGGTAAGATTTCCATATTGATTATTTTGCCAAGAAGATTTAATGATGCTAGTATGATATCTGTTCGGGACATAGTCTTGTGGCATTCCAAATAAAACGTGAAATATGGAGTGTTCTCTTCTTTATATCTCCATACATCCAACAAAGAAAAGTCGTCCATCAAAGTAAAAAAACTCTTTGGTAATTTTCCATTTTGTCACATCGATTTTTTTTGGACTGACCTGTCATTAACAGGATTTAATGACTCTGTTCATGTCACCCACAGTCACGAGATTATCTTGATTGCCGTTTTGCATATAATTAATAAGTTCTTGGTGCATTTTTTGAAAGAAATCTCCTTTTGCACCATTGGGTGCATATACTCCAACAATTAAAATTTTGTTTTGTGAACTGTTAATTTCAATACGTATATACTGTCCATTTTGATCTTTAAAGATTTCCTTGTTTATATACATTATTACACCCCTTTTCTTCTTATCAATAGTTGACACGAAGCACTGGTCCAATTTAGGATTTCTCACGTATTTCAGATCTTTCGTACGTATTTTCACTTCCTGCAGGCATATAATATCCAGATGTTGTTTTTCTAGGTAATTAAATATTTGTCTTCTTTTGAACTCCGAATTTATCCCTTTGACATTCCAAGACTGGATTTTAAAAGTCATGATGATAGATATCTAGGTCTTGGTAAATTTCCCTGTCTTTAATTTATGATTCTACTTGTGTCTTTCATGATGTTATCAATCTTCTTACCTTTGATCGTCAGCTCTTGTTTCATATCAGCACGTAGTTCGGATCTTGTCTCTTTTAAATCTTTTCTGATCTCCGCTTTGAAACTTCTGAACTCTTTCAACATCTGTGTCATTAATTCAGTTGATTTTGTAGATGCATCTGTTGATGTCCTTCTCGCAACAGTTACAGTTGTAGTAGCAGCCGCTGCGATGTTTTCTGATCCTTTTCTGGTTCTTGAATCCACCTTGATATGATTCACTAATAGTTTATTCGGTATTGTCTCACTGTTGGAGTCCTTTCTCAGTAGTCACTGCCCAGTGTCCACGCCAGCAGTTTAGTTACTCATGTAAAAACAATTCATTAGTTATTCCTGTATAAGCAATTCATTATAAACATTTTTAGTACCTATTATAAACAATTCTTGTAAGCCGTTCTTCTGGAGAATTCATTCAGTATTTAATATTCAATCTAAACAGTTCATTCAAGTATAGTCAATCCTCTAGAGAAAAAGTTCATTCAATATATTACCACCTGCTTCAAGAATATACAGTTCACTTGATATTCAAATACAAACAGATCATTCAATATTCAATATTCACTATTCAATACTCGATTTATCAAATCAATAATCACTGTTCGATGCCACTCAATCAATTTAGCGTTTAATGTTCACTTTAGTACATTCCATTTCATCCAGTTCATTTCATTCCATTCAGTTCAATTCAATTTGGAACATCTGTGTGCTATATACTATTTATAAGCCCTTATTAATCAGTAGAAACAACGTATATCTAAACAGAATATGTCTGTATATGTATGCACAGTTTGAATGAATGCAGAGTATATATATTAGCAAATAGACAATTTATAAATGTGTAAATTAATAAGCCACATATAACAAATCGTGAACTGATATTTCTGTTTCTTCTCTATTTGCTGTATATATAATATTTGAGTCCAGTCAGATAATCAAATGTTCAAATTAATAAAATAGAAAACCAATTAGTTAAACAGTTAATTCATCAGTTGTTATTGAGGTAAATTGATTTAGCAGTCAGTTCTTGTTACCTATGTAAAAACCACACAAAACGTTTGTCCTTGGAGGGGGGAGGGTAACCCACCAGTCACGTTATGAGTCAAGCTTTGGATACCACGTGCTATCAACCTCGCGTGTTGCGTCTGTACGAAATTCAATCCTCCATAAAATACCTGTCTCTTTTTTTTGTACGGGTCTTTACAACAACTCCAAATTAACTTGTAGCAAAAAAAAAAAATCTGTGGTTGCGAAGTTTTACAGCAGTCTTTACGTTGTTTTCCAACTCTAGCCGGGTTCAAAGTCAGTCTGCTGTTTGGTCACCCGCGGTCTCTTTGCTTGTTGCTTTATGGTGTTAATGGCGCTTGTAGTGAAATAAAGGTCTCTATTCTTCTCTTCCCTTACACCTCCCCGATTGGCAGAGTTTGTACAGTTTCAAAGGAAAAAAACCTAAAAGTAGTCTAGTTCAAAAATATCCTCAGAAGATCCTCAGAAGATCATAAAAGAAAAGTATTTGTAAGTCTTGCTTTTTCCGTTTCCCCCTTCTTGTATTTTAAATCAGAAGGCGATAGATAGCACACCACATGGCAGCGGAGAACATATTAAGGGAACAAGTTCTTGCCGCTTATTTACCAATGACCGAAAGTTCAAAAAGAACACTTAAAGTTCTTAATTGTGGACTCCTGTCTTTAATCTTCAATAGAATTCCTCTCAGGTATATCAGATATTACAAAAGAAATGGTCTTGTATCAGTCTTTACATTCCTATAGCTTGTAATAATGCTTACTAAAGAAAAACAGTCTTGTGCCCAGGACTGGAATAAACGTAACTTACTTTATACACGACATAAGCAAACAGTCACTGTGAATAGATCCGATGAGTCTTGATGTTATTGCTCTGTCAAAGTTCTTTTTACCGTAGTTCTTTAGTTGAAGCTTACTGTAGTTTGCTTTTAAAAGTCAGTAGCGGCGCTTGATGCCGGTTCCGGCGACAACAACATGGCTGTGGAAGGCTCTTCGGTCCCCTCTCGCTCCGTTCGCTCCTACAGAGTCCTTGCAGACCTTCTGTAGGGGCTGGGAGCTGGTATCCAGACCCCCTCCGAACCCCACTAGAACCCTCTTTACCAGGAGGGTACTTCCACCAGGTTTGATGTCTTAATTCCCAGTTAAAACCACGTTAGCTGTGCTAACGCTTCGGGCTACCTCTCACATCCGCCATGCGACAGGAAGCGATTCATTCTGCAACTTTTTGTAGAAACATCCACTTCCTAAAAAGTAATTGTGTATTGTGGGGGGTTTCAGGAGATCTTCTTATTTTTCTAGACATTAGCTGATGTTTTAACTTCTTTTTGATTGAGGTGGGGGGAAAGCATTTACACCACTTAAGGTGGTGGCTCAGTCCTTCAAGAAACCCTGCCATATTCCTGAGCTATAATGTCTTTAGAAATGATAGATGAGAATGTAGTGACATTCCCAAGAGTGTTTTGAGTAAAAATATGGCTATTCTGTGAAGCCAGTGTGCTTGCCCACCATTACCTCCTAAAATGGGGTCGGGTAGGAAGGTAGGCATATACTTGAGCCAAGTAATAGCTTTTAACTAAAGGCGCAGGAGACTAGAGAAGCAGTGACAATGACCATTTCCGCACTAGACTGTTATAGTGCTATTATTCCACTTTCAACATCCTATGGAATCCTAGGGCTGGCCAGCCCCTCTCTAAACTGCAAACCCCAGGATTCCATAGGATGTTGAAAGTGGAATGATAGTGCTATAGCAGTCTAATGCAGAACTAGCCAAAGGATTTCCAAGATTAACCAATAAGGTGGTTGATAAACATGTAGATGTAAAAATATCTAAACAACTGGAAATAACACAAATAAATACACACTCATCTGAATGAGAGCAGAGCGCTCAGTATATCAGTGATTCAAACCAACTGGTGACGTGCAGTTAAATGTTGGTACCTATGTACAACTTGAATAGTTCTGTTGTGACCATGTTCATATGTCATCTGAAGCCAAGAATTCTTGTTTATTTGAGCATAATGGATATGAGCTGTGTCCTTGTGCAGCCAATAAGTTTACTTTCACCTTGTGCAACAGTTAAGCAAACTAGAAATATTATATCTAGACCCAAGATTCTGTTAAAATAGAACGTGAACAAGTCATAATGAATTCTAGTTTGTCTGAGCAAGTCAGGAATCCTTAGTTGTTTGGTACCAACAAATCAGCATCTTGGCCTCAAACCCAAAACCCAACCCATTTCTTCTTTTTTTATGT
>CAOLHI010006085.1:0-43630 GCA_948474755.1 Ctenosaura bakeri | reverse complement strand
TGGTAGCATGGCAAGCAAGTTTGTCATACCTCCCCCAAATTGATTTGGGCCCATAAGGATCTTTTTAAAAACCAGAAAGCAAAATAGCAAGGAAGAGGTGTAGTCACTAACATCAGGAGAGAGAAGCAATGTGGCCCATAACCCCTGGTAGTTGCCTGAGTTTGTGATAAGAGCTTTCCATGTGCCTGCTGTTCACCTTGCTTTCCACTCAAGCTCAAAAATGCCAGACCATTGCAGATGTTGAGGGCCACATCCTTTACATATGTGCTTTATGGAGACAGTCTGCCATCCTATGATGTGGTTAGTTCCAACATTACTGTCCTCCTGGAGATAAATGTTAGTCTGTTGCAAAGTGGCAGAGCTGCATCCCCTCCTTGTCTCTTTGCTGCAACAGATGCATGCAGTTTAAGGCACTGAACCTGTTGTGGCATGATATATTTATATATTTATAATTTCTATTTTAAATCATAACAAAAAGTTTCTTTTAAAAAAAAATTAATGAATAATGTGGTCAAAGCACTGATTCAGGCTATCAACTCTGAGAGTATGCTTTCTTGATCACAGACATGTTTATCAAAAAACAAACTAATGTCTCTGTTCCTCAGCTGAACCAAAAAGATCATCACACATGGAGGCCTCCAACCTTCAGAACAAAGGTGTGCAACATGTAGGACACAGACTACATGTGCACACCACCACTTCTTTTTTTATTTGTGTGGATCTACAAAAAAATTGAGCAGTGCAGTAATGCAACAGTTTTTAAAACTCACATTGGTCGAACAAGGGAAGAAGTGTCTTGTTTTAGAGGACCACCACATTCCCAGAATCTTCCAGGAAGAGCAGTTCTTTCCTATTAAAAAGCCTGTACCTGCTGTTCAGCTTGCTTTAGCATTACTATTCTTTTCCAGAAACCAGAAATGGGGAAACACTCGTTTCTAGTTATCACCATACCATGAAATTACCAAGGTAGTGAGGAGGGTCATCCCACAGTGGATCCAGGGGGCTCATCTAAGTTGCCCACCCCTGGGTCATCATGCATATGCAAATATATGTAGAGACTTCAAAAATAATTGTAGGTTAATGCACGATCAGACATTATCTATTATTCATTGTTTAGTTATACATTTTCTCTATTTTCCTATACCCAGCAAAGGGGGGTCCAGAGCAGTGTATTATAATTAAGTAGCTATTAAAATACCACAAGAAATGAAAACATCTTAACCCAGCATTCAAAAGAAAATACAGTGATGGTGCCAGGTGGCTATATCTTGAGAGGGCATTTCCACAGTCAGGGTGCTGCTGCTGACAAGGCTCTAAAGAAAAGAACAATTAATGTTTTGGAGAAGCATCTCCTGTGGCTGCCATAATACCTTTTGGTACCACTACATGTGATTTCTAAGTTGTTCGCCGCCTCGATCCATATGGAGAGGCAGGATACAAATAAATAAATAAATAAAGTCTACCTCAATTCTTTCTTTGAAGAAACAGGGGAAAAACTAAAGCAACCACAAATTAGGAGTGAGCCTGAATTATTTTCATGAACATTTGTTTGGCCTTGCTAAAAACAATTTCTGTCTTTGGGAGGCTTTTTTTTTTACTTCTCTTTGCAAAACTCTTTATTTATTCATTACGCTTGCCCTCTCAACATCATCTGAAATTTCTGTCTCCCATGTCATCATACAGAAATATATCATCAGATGCGCTGGCTCATCCGATCTTATTAATTGATCTCTGGTGAAGTTGTTACATCAGGCAGTGCTTTGTGCCATCAAGCTGTTCCCTCGCTAATTTCTGATTGGATTGATGACTCTCACAATTTATGCAGGAAGGACTCAAAACAATACTGCAAAAGCTGATGTAATCCTGCAACAGCTGGCACTGATAACCTTGCTAATCCTAGTCTGGGATGTTAAGTACCAAAGACAGACAGTAAAATCATTGAAATACAAGAAGTATAGAATTTGGACTGACTCCTGTTGGCAGCCCCAACTAGCATAGATCCACTGAATCAGTTGAACAGTGAACAATGGGTTAACACTTCTGTAAATACCATTGATTCAATGGCTCAACTTATTTCTACTTTAGTTGATGGTTCTACTTTAGTAGGTGCTAACTACTTTATTTGAGATTAACAGTTATGATGTAGGGCAAGGGTAGGGAAAATTTGTCACTTCAAATGTTTTAGACTACAACTCTCATGTTCTTTTACTACTGGCTATGCTCAGTGGAGCTTCTCAGAGATGATTTCCAAAGCACCTGGAAGCCACATGCCTCTGCTATTGAGGATAAACAGGAACTCTTTCCAAGATTGTTGTTTCTGTTCTGTTTTGTTACTATGTGACATCTGTGAATCTTATGACACGAGGCAGGTATACCACAATTACAGCAGGTTAATTGCATCTTTGGCTGAAGTTTATCGTACAACATCATTCCTCTTCTGTTGTTCTCTTGGTGAAAGAACATTTAGCAAGCATTTCATTTACAACCACACACACACACACACAAAAACTATTAATGACCTCCTTACCGAATATTATTCTGGTACAGTTTCTGATATGAAAGTCCAATTCCACTTTATACTGATTTGAGTGGTAAGGTGGTATTCTGTGGGTGTGCTTTGGATGTGGCTTAGGTACCCCCCACTTACGTTCCTGTACTGTGAAACCTCAGTCTACCTTCAGTGGTCAGCTGAGGAGGAGGAGAAGGAGGAGAAATTTCAATTTGATTGATTTCATTTCAGTTTGGGATGGAAAAGTAACTGAGAAACCTTAATCAATTCTTTCAAGATGTGGCTAAGACATTATTGCCTCAGAGTCAATGAATACTGTATTTCCTATCTGTCTGGGAACTGCTTCTTAATAAAACATAGTAAAGAAAAGAGGGAAGAGAGGCTACTCTGACTCCCCCTGAAGCATACAATCTTTGTTGACCCACTCCAGATATAAGGACACCAGAAACCAGGTTTTGGGTTAAATGTAAATGTGTATATGCCTTCAGGTTGCCCATGAATTTCATAGGGTTTTCTTAGGCAAGGAATACTCAGAGGTGATTTTGCCAGTTCCATCTTCTGAAATATAGCTTGCAGCACCTGTTATTTATTGGCAGTCTTCCATCCAAGTAATAAAAAGGGCTAATCCTGCTTAGCTCCTAAGATCAGATAGGATCTGGTGCTTTCCAAGTATTTAAGTTAAATAGGACCACTTTTATTACCTATGTAAGTTTAAACCTTTTAAATATGTACTGCAATGGGGAGGAATCTAATCAGGGTGGGACTCTGCTGAGGGAAGGGCTCCCTTCCTGTTCAGTCAAATCACCTAGGCCTAGGGAGCAATCCAAGGGATTTCAGTTGCTCCCCACCCAGCCTTCTTGCTGAAAAGCCCCCCATTGACTGTTCTTCAAGCCCCACAACTTAATACAAGGAGATCTGCCAGGTAGATCTCAAGAATGATCTCCTTCCCCACCCCAGGGCCCACAAACAAAAAAGGAAATCCCAGAAGCCTCCTGTTCACCAAAAGGGCACCTACAAGTGATCATACTTATTACTTTCCTTTCCTCCCTACCTGCCATGTGACTACCTAGTTAACAACTACCCCTGATGCCAATCTCCCATATTTCTCACAGCTTTAAGTGTAGGGTAGACACACACTCACCACAAGAAGGTGGGATATTCTCACTTGGGTCAAAGTGACCAACTGAAGCCTTCACTTAACTGGAGGTGGGTGGATGGGTTGAGTGTCAAGGCTGGAAAATTGGAAATGAAGAGGGCAGAATGGGTTTATATAAACCCTACATATTTGACTGGCACACAGCACCACATCAAAAACTTTCTTGCTGACCTCCTTCCATCCAGGGCCAGTAAAAATAGTGCATCCCCTGCTGTTGTGCCCATGCTCACAGGTTCAGGAATCCATTCCTTGGAAATGTTGTACCATAGCAAAAGTAGAATGAGAAGATGTTGATGTTGAAGATGGTGAAGAACATTCCTCACACCATTTTTGTTTCTTTGTTTCCTGGGTTGTTTTCCTAGAAACTGTCCAGGAAGGACAAGCAGAGAATTCTCATCAGTAAAACCTTGCCTGTCTGGTAATCCAAGCTGATTCATAGACTCACACTCTGTCGCTCATCAACTCACAACAAAACAAACATGCTGCCTTTCTCTCAAAAAAGAAGTCTTGTTTTCAGAGGGATTGTTGAGTAATAGGAAAATGCAGTGGGGCTAGTTAGAACTGCAAGAACAAGCCTCTATGTACTAAGTGACATAATCATAAGTGCCTGTTCTTGCCATCCTTGACGAGCATGCCTGAACTGGCCCAAGCAATATTTCCCTTGAAATGTTTTGACCCTATGCTTCCTGGGTGCCCTAGGCTACAACACCCATCAGATCCAGCCCAGATAGCCAGTAGTTGGGGCAATGGGAATTGTGGTCCAAAACATTCGCTGGGGCTCTGGAAGTGAAAGGCTGCCTTGACAGATCTGAAATGGATGCTGCCTTTTTTGTGACTGATAGCTCTATATATTTCTTTTTCAAAGTCACTTTCATGGTGATCATAAAAATTCTTATTAAAAATATCAGATTAGGGTTTTTTTTTCCCCTCCCAAATATACATTTTCATGTATGTTTTAAAACAGCATTAGAAGTAGCCTTGGAGCGCTATCTTTTACAAGGCTCGAGCTAAAATCCATGCTGATTTATACGCTCTGCAGACCAACTTAATTTCACTGCTGAATATTTTACAGGAAGGAAGAGTGACGGAAGAAATCTCAGTGCCTGAATGGTTCAAAGCACACCAGATGCTCCTTAAGCAAATGCTACATGAGAGAGCTAGGCCTTGTACACCATCATGGTAAAAGGGCTCATTGAAGGCCTGCTGAAAAATAATCCTTTCTCACCAATTGACACACAGCATAGCTTTACTGAATAGTAAGATTTGTTTTCCCCTTCCTCAACAGTGGCCTGCAGCATGCATGAAATGATGTTCTTCGAGCTCACACGCACATGCCAACTTTGGTGCCCTTCCCCAGTTGAGCTCATGAGGGGTCAGTGATTGAATTTAGAGGCCATCTTCCCTATAATATGCAACACAGGAAAAAAAATGTAGAATTCATTTTCTTCTACACATTAGAATGGCACCTGATATCATTGTTGTGGTTGAATCTAAATCCCAAACACAAACATTCATTAGGAAACTATAAAAGCCACACAGTGCACTCGCACGGGGTAAAGGAATCGCCCTGTGCTGGTACTTACCGGACTTCTTGGCTCTATGCTTGGGTCCAGGCTGGTCCGGAGCAGTGCGTGGCTGCCGCTCCACACTGCTCCGGGGACGAAAATGGCAGCTTCCAGTTGGTCGAGGCTCTCCACCAACTGCTGAAGCTCACCAGCCTAAAGCCCACCCCCAGCAGATCACAGGCTTGCACTGGTGCGAGCCTGCAAATCTGCACTGGAGCGCGGGCACGGAGTGTTGCACTCCACGCTTTCGAAAGACCTATTTCAAGAGTCTTTCAAAAGCACGCTGGATAACCACTTCAGGTCATTCCGGAGCGGGTTGAGGTGCGGAACTACACTAAGTAGGCCCAACCCAGTTCACTTCCAGGTGCAGACGTCCTCCCTGGAGGACGCTCTGCACCATTTCTTTAAGTCCATGCTTAAGAAAATTGTTTCAATTATGGGTGAGTTTCCTAGATCTCAAAGCCAGGACTCTCTTCTTCAGTCCTCATGGTGAGCCGGAGGAATTTCAGAGCAAAAGTGCTGCCTTGAAATGTGTGTGTGTATATGTGTGCTTGCATGTGCATATATACCCTACTACGTTTCAAAAATGAAAATCAAGACATGCGTGGCCAAGCAACATCAGAATGATGTCATGAGTTATTAATGAGGAAGAATACACCAGCTAAGAGAGCTTGCAGCAGTTTGTATTTGCCTCAGCCTACTGGGAAGGGCAAGAATTTGCTCCCTTCTCTCCTTCCTCCTGCTAAATTAATGGAGTGCAATGTTTGAACTCAGTTTGCAGCAACTGAAGTAAGCTGAGGACAAACAGAAAAAGTGAGAGGAGGAGAGAGAAACTGGAACATTTTAAAAGCAGCTGAAAATTTTGAACAACTGATAATTAATCAAGACTGTTCCTGCCCTATCAGGACAGTTGGAAGGTATGGTGTATTTGTTTATGTATGTGTGCATACATGCATATGTATATGTATAGATTCCTCATTTGTTAGACTTTTTTTTTTATTTGAATGGCATCATCCCTTGTGTAACTGTGGTTGATGCTAAATGTTATCATGCTTAATGACATCACTGGAGCTATATTTTGTGACATCATCCATGGAACATCACCATTGCTCCCTGGCAGTGACATCACAGGCAATTCTTCTTAACTTTCAAGTACTGGTCTCAAAATCTCACCACCTGCAATAGTCCTGTCCTGGCTGCCCTAATTATTATAGTTAGGAGTGTTTTGATCAGCTCCAACCCTATCATTAGGCAGAGTGTAGCATATACTCTAGAGAGCAGCAGCTGGTTGCTATTCGTTCCCCTCTGTTTGAGGACTTTGATGTGCTACATCAATTGTCTTGTCCCCTCTAAATTAGGTTGTTGTCCCTTGGGCAGGGAGGAGAACACTGTCCCATCACCAGTACTGAGGTAAAACTCAAGGGCCAGCCAGTCCACTTTCCTTTGGTATCAAACATGGGGAGGGGGGAACTGTTCATTGCTTATGGCAGCAAAATGTCTTGAGTTTATGCGTAGCTTTACTGAATTGTGATAATAGTGTTCAGAAGTAGTTTAATGAAATGAGATCTCATTTCTACCCCTCACCATGGTGTGTGAATGTTTGTGGATACAGCTTGGGTTGCCATACTTTGAAATTTCCAGGTCTTATTGCTGGGAGGTCCTGGGAGGAAAGCTCAGAACCAGAAGGAATAGAGCCCAGACCCAACTCTACCATTAGGCAGAGTAAGGCAGCTGCCTCAGGTGTCAACAAGCGAGGTATGAGTGTCAGCAAGAAATGTCCCACACGATTTACTTTACATCACCAAACTATCTGGCTGCTTTCAATGTGGTGGACAGTGGAGGAGCTTGGATTTTGTGGAGAAGGTGTGGGACTATGGCATGGGGGCATGGCCATGGTACACAGGGGCAAGGCCACCATGCATGGGGGCATGGCTGTAGCACGCAGGGGTGTGGCTACAAGCTGGGACTCCCCAAAACCATTGCTGCCAGGGGCCAACTGCCTCGTCGCCCCCCCATTGCCCCCCAACCCTACATGACTGGTGGTAAAGCAGGCTGTCTCATCAGCACTATTGAAGTGAAATGTGAGTGCCCATTCAATTGTGTTATAATCTTACAACTTGTTTGATTGCATTTTAATACAATCTTTTTTTAAAAAAAGTCTGCATTTTGCTGTGAACTGCCTTGAGCTCCTGTCTTGGGAGAAAAGGAAGATATCAATCAAATCAATGAATAATAAAACACCCCTTGTTAAGTGCATGGAATGTCTGCCTCTCACCTCACTTTGTGAAATTTCTCCAAATGTCACAGTCCACTTTCCACCTTTCTTTTGCAGTAATATTCATTCTATGCCCCTCCTGCCACAAGTGAATGACCAAAAAGAAGGAAGCACAGTTTCTTGGCACTGGTTTTAATTGCATCCTTTGAAAAAGCCTTCCAAGGAGGAGTCTGTGTAGAAAAGATTAACTTCTTACTGACAAATTATGCCCCATGGGACATGAATGAAGCAACAGTAGATCTCCACATTCATACATAAATCTTTTTCACACATTCTGTGTGTGTAGGAGGTGCAATTCAATTTTTCCACAGAGTGTGCTGGGAGCCTCGGCCCATCCTAGATCTCTTAACAAGTACATGGCAATAGTGGTGGTGATGATACATCATGGTCACAATGTATTCATACAACCATTTTCTTAGTCCTGAGACTCAAAATGGCTTACAAAAACACAAATAGATATAGATAAACTCTCACATCATTAAAAATAGATAAATATTAAGAAATAATTAACTAGACTTCGGGAGACCAGGGTTCAGATTCCCATTCAACCATGGAACCCAACAGGGTGACCTTGGGCAAGTTACACTTTCTCAGTCTCAGAGGAAGAAGACAACAAAAGCCATCCTGAACAAATCTTGCCAGAAAACCCCATGAGAACTTCACTTTAGGGTGACCATAAGTCAGAAGTGACTTGAAAGCACACAACAACAATAAGGAATTAGGAGCAATTTTTTAAAAAAGTATCCATCAGAAAGCAAGACATATGGATGACACAGCACACTATTAAAAGTCCTTTCCTCATAAAGAGGTGATTCCAGTTATGTTGGAACAAAAAAAATCTTCAGCTGCCACTGAAAGGATACCATGGAAAAGGTCAATCTAAACTCATTAGGGAGGGAGTTCTAGAGGTGAAGAGCAGCCACTAGCAAGGTCCTCTCCAGTGTTCCTACAAGAAATACTTGTGATGGTGGTAGAACAGAGAGAAGATCTAAAGATCTGAGAACACAGGCAGGTTCATATGGGAAATTATGGTCCTTTAGATAACCTCTGGCTAAGCCATAGGGGACTTTAGAGGTCATAACTAGCGCTTTGAAGTGATCCTCAAAACAAACCAGTATATCTTAAGACATTTGTTGGTTGCATTGATATTTCAGGTATGTATGAGAAGCATATTAAGTGTATACCTAAAATCCATTATGTGTGAAACAGCCTGTGTGCACACAGGAATTGGTAACATTTAATGGGTATATTAGCTCTTACTGGGAGGAAGAGACAGACAGACAGACAAATAAAGCCCTGACATTTAAGTGTTAATATAATTTTTAGATCTATGGAACCACCTTCTTCCTTTCCACCTGTTCCCATGGTCTTTTGTTCCAACTCATACCCTTCATGTTTTTCTCTTCCAGTAGCAAGATTTACTCACCAAGTATCTCCACAATACAATTCTTGCAATTATATATAGAAGTCAAAAATGCTCCAGGGTATAAGAATCCCAAAACTCTGAAATGTTGGGGAAATTATTCTTCTGGTATAGAGATTTCCTCATCACTAGATGTTGAGGAGCCACTTGCATGTAGAACATATTATTAAACAACTTAGGGGTGTAGGAGACCTGGGTGCCAGCTGTGCCCTGTTCATCAGATTAGAAAACAGATGCAATATTGAATTATTCTTGTTTGCAAAGTAGATGCAGAGTGCCATCTAATGGTCCAGAGGAAAAGAATGCATGCATTGTTTTGAGAAGTCTTAAGACACAAGTTGGACTGCTCAGCTGCTTCTTAGCAGAAGCACAGAAAATAATTGCATTAGTTGCAGGAAAACAAAACTTGATGATTACTTCTGCCAATATTACAGTGCATAATGCTGACTTGGGTTGATGGTAGTTACATAATGCTGATTCTCTACCCTGGAGGCCAGTCACATTCCAAAAAACTCAAACAGAATGGATGCATCATGGACCAGCAGCAATCCACAGGGCTGCACCATGACATTTTATTTCACAAGCCAGAGAAGCAAATGACACTTCCCCCATACCTAGGCAAAGGTGCACATCAGTAACAGCTGATGCCTTCTGTGTCAACAGGTGGTGAATCAATTTCAGGCGTTCCTATGAACTTTAATTGAGCTATTCAAAGTGCTGAACCATATGCTCAACATAGGTTCAGCACCTGAGATAGCTATAGATATGTGCTCAACATATGGAAGGGGCATTCAGCATCTTGGATAGCTCTTTCTTCTGAGCAGAGTCACCAGCCTGCCAAAATTGGAGCCACAAGTCACCACCCATACAAAGTAGTTAAAGACAGTCAGTTATTTTGACATGGAAAGCAGAAAATCCACCAATTACATTTTTTCCCATCTCTATCAACAAAAATATAATAATAAAATAAGTAACTATCAACTTCCTGCTCTTGTATGACACCCCTAAATCTGTTGCTTGAAGCAGCTACCCACTTTGCAAATTCTGACAACCCACCAGTGCTGCTTGCACTGGCAATCACCTTTGCTGTCTTTGAAAAAACATATAAAGCTTTTCCTTTGTTTTGAACTGTCAAATTCTAAACTATTAACTAGTAGAAAAAATATTACGTTCAGAATTCTCTCTGTACATATTTTTAGAAATATTAAGAAATGTTTACAGCTATGCCTCATGTCTCACACTGATCTGCTAGGTTTTTTTGTTTTTGTTTTTGTTTTTTTAGCTGCTGATTTGGTGTTACCCTGTTCTCTGGGGGTCCCGGGAGGAGCGCCCAAATAACCAAACCACAATAACACAAATTTGGGGGAAATTAGCTGGAGCACTCACTAAAGCTAGCGAGAGGCAGGGTAACTTAGCAGTGATCTTGCAACCCAGCGTCTACGGGGTCAGGTCAGTCAAGCAGTCAGACAGTTTTAAAATAGCAAAAATAATGTTTTGTTGAAAGACAAACAGCAAAGACACCACAATCACACAGCTAACGGAAGAACTGGAAATAAGGGTTTTCGGGGGAAATGGGTGATACAACACCTGTCTTGTAGTCCTGAAGAAGATTGAAGATTGAGTTCATGGATATGGAGTCTCAGTACGTAGGACTGAGGGGACGGCTGCCAGACACAGTGGTAGCAAGGCTGGATGGAACTCAGGAATGATCAAAGGTGATCTCGGAATGGGGGCTTTTTATAGGGTGAATTGTGACTGCAGGCCATACTTTACTCAGTGAGAACCATGTGAGTTTGGAGTGGGACAAAGCTTTGGAAAGGGTCAAATTTAACATGATTGGCTTAGCGCTGATTTAACAATAGTGTAGCCCGTATGCAAATGCAAGGTGCTTAGTTTGGCTTTGTAAGACTATCGGCTCAGAGCCGGGTGCCTTTGTTAGTGTCGCGCTTAAGCAAAAAGGTGTTTGCAGGAGAGGTCCCGGAAGCAACAGATTGGCTCTATTCTGCCTGCCTAGGTGGAGAATGAAATGTCCAACAATTACCAGCCGCACCTGTGTACGTGCTTGTCTGGAGGCCTCGCAAACATGTGGAGCGAGGTGGCAGAGGAAGGTCGAATGGTTTTGATATCAAAATGATATTGAGTGCTATCACTGGGTAGGCCTGGGCCAAAGTAAAATTTGGTTCATGGACATTTGGGGGGGGGGTAGTGGTGGAGGTGATGTTGTTGTTTCACAGTATAGTATGAATTTATTAATGGTTATGTTGTCTGTTGCTTTTAAATTAGCAAACCAGTGAAGCATTTTGCATATTCAAAGCTATAAAAATGCTCAAGAAAGAATAGAATTTTGAAATAATGTTCTACCATGAGCAGTCTGTGTATGCAATGGTACTCCATTGAGTACACTTCCAAGCACTCTGAATGCCATTGGAGATAGACAGTTGTTAGATGGTCAAAGGAGGTTGTGCTGCATTGCAGGATACTGTGTCACATCTGTCCAAGAATGTGGAAGACTGTTGAAGTTTGACCACTTGCAAGGTCATGGATAGGTTTGAGACACTCAAAGTGTTTCCAGCATCAAACCATCAAAATCTGCATTATATCCTATTTGAATATGGGTACTGTATTATTAATCTCATTTTGTTGGTGAAGAGGTTAAGAATCCTGAATTATTGCTGGCCTCCTTGTGTTCTTCAGCATAATGGTGGATTGTCTTTGATTCAAAAGGCAAAGGTTATTCAAATGACTAGATTTTCACTTGTAGTCCTGTGGGGTGGAAGTAGCACCTCTCTCACACATTCTGTTCCTCTCTCTCTTTCTCCTCTCCTCTTTCTGTGTTTCTTCATGAATGTTGATTTCCATTCTTCAATACATATGGCCATTTATCAAGAGGAATGTGATAGCCTCAGTCATTTCAATCATCCTGCTATACACTGAGGAAAAGTCAAATATTCTCATTCTTCTCATGTCATAGTCCAAATATTTTCTCACTTAGAGACTTCTTCCCTCCACCTCCAAGCCTTTCACATTAGTAAAGCTTAAAAAAAGTTGAATGTCAAAGATTGGAAAAAAGGATCACAGCAAAATCCAAAACATTTAAACCAAATATGGTGTGGATGTGAAATCCAGGTAATTATATTTACACATATTGGGAATTATGGTTTGCTGTCTTCATCCTGGTTAAGAAGCTGAGTATACAGTGTAACCATGGTTTCATTTTCCAAGTTCTCTTCCTGATAGCAATGCATAAAGAAATCTGCCTTTCACTTTATTTCTCATTTGATTGATGGATCAATGGATGGAAGGGTGGATGGACTGTATTCCTGGGGAGACCTCTAGCTTTCAAGCAAAAATCTGGAGTGGCTTCCTTACCTGCAGTTTCTTGAAATGTAACATTTGCTCTTGATTGACATCACCTATGGTTTGCAACCAATGAGACGCCTTAAGTTTCCTTTACGCATTCAGGCTGTATGCATAACCATTTTCATAAGGAAACATGCTAATGGCTGGTTAGATATGTCTGTAGTGTGAGTTCAATAACACAAACAATGGAAAATATGTTCCAGTATGAATAATTTGGAAACCCTTTTGTATCATAGTCCCATTTCACGTTGACGTCATGTCATGCTTCAATGCGGCCTCTACTGTTGCATAACCTAAAAATACCCTGTAGAGGATTCTAACTTCCCTGCCCTACCCTCTTCCAATGCTCTCAAACCGAGAACACCTGCAAGCATCAGAAGCTACACTATTTATCCTCATTTGTAACCAGAAATGTGAATAAATAATAGATTATTCTTTCCTAAAATGGCTGACTTTCATCACTTTTCCCCTCTCTACAGCCTCTGTGACCTTGCGCGGAAGCTTAAAATATTCATACATATTAGATTGGGATGTTTGTGTGTAGAGCCTCTCAAAAATGCTAAGCAACCCTGTGGCTCAATGTGCTCTGAACAAAAATCCTTTTCAAGACCAATTCAGACAAGCCTTAAATTAATCAAAGAGAGGATGGTTAACATTTTATTATATTTTATCTTTCAAAAAAATCAACAGTCAATGTCTGTTTATTTGTGGCGCTTGGCTGGTCGCCAAGTTTCTCTGGCTGCGAGGAACAGGGGATCTTTAAAGCTCTCTCAATTAGTTTCTCTTTCCAGAGCTTCCCTGATGAATATTTCAGATGTTAAATTCTGAAATCTACCTAAAAAAAAAATAGGATTGGTACTTGAGTTTGGTACAGGTGTAGAAGTGATGCAGCTCAACACTGAACAGGTAAGAACAGAGCTAACAGAAGCAGCCCACCTTTGCTGCTACTCATCTCCATTCTCAACTGCATCAGGACACGGTCCCTAAGGCAAGGCCCTGATGATTGTTCTTTCTGTTTTTAGAAATGGTTTACATATGCTGACTGGAGCAAGCAAGGGAACCATTGCTCCTTTGCAGAAGTTCATTATATGTGTGAAGTGGAACATATGTCATGCCTGAAGCTGCGACAAAGCATATAAGACTATTAAACAGGAAATCTTGCCTCCTAGTTCCACATAGTCCATCAGAATCAAAAGTCGGGGGGTCTTTTACATCACAACTACTTGCCGTCTAGATCTGTGTCATTCTACTGCAAATCTCCTTGCCTGTTCTGTAAGTTCCTGGACATGTAAAGAAGGAGGAGAAGAAGCACTGCAACTAGAGATTTCAAACCTTTTGTCAATTTAATCTCTGCAGTGAAGGGGTTTGTCTCTCCTGTAGTTGTGAAAAGAGAGTCTGAAAGTTCCATCATTTTTCATAGCAACCTTTGCACTGGTCTCAACCCCACACATTATACTCTTCTGTAAAAAGTCAGTGCTTATCATGTCTTATTTTGGAAGCTAAGCAAGGAGGGGCCTGGATGGGGGACCACCAGTAAGTACCAGAGATCTCTAAAGTAGAGCTAAGAAAGAATGGTGCCTGTAATACATGTGCAACTGCTGCTGAATGTTGCAAGGGCAGTGACAGGACACATGTGGACTGAATTTCGCATGCCAGGAAGTGAGAAATATAGCTGGGAAGGGGTGACTCTGAAGATACCTGAGAGTCTTTCCAAAAGAATACAGGAAACCATCCTGTAAATAAAACAAAAGGCTCCCCAAATCCTAGGAAAAGACTTTTTTGCCCTTTGAAATAATATAAATATAAATATTAGGAGGCTTGGGCATACTCATTCTACCTCTAAGAGTAAAGTAGAAAATAAATAAATACATGAACCATAAGAGTAAAGTAGAAAATAAATAAATACATTCTGTGGCTAAGGATAACTCATAGAGACAGTACAACGTGTGAATTATCCCTGCATGATGAGCTGACTTCAAAAATTGAGCTGCAGGCCCCTGCTTGTTAAATAGAATAATCACATTTACTAATGTGACTACAATCTGAGGAACCAACAGGTATCTGAACAGGAGTACAGAATATGTGCTAAAAGTATTCCTATCAAAATTTAAGATGCAATGATGCCTTTCCAATGGTGGAATTGCTTCCACAAACCATGCACTTTTTATGGGACAAATTAACTGCTGGAACAGATTGTAATTCTTGCAGAATGTTTCTTTGGTTCTGAAAGGCAGTTTTCTTTGATTACTTAGTCTGTGGCCAAAGAAAATCGAAGTTATGCAACAGGGATATGGTCAGCTGCTTTGAAGACCACGGTTGAGTCCAATTGCATGTGGTTTTTAATCTTTTAAATTATTTTATACTGCTGATTTTGATTATTACTTTGTATATTGTACCTTCTGGCTAAAAGTCTATGACAAAAATAAATGAATGTATTATTCACTCATCCATCCACCCAGAGAATCAGAAGGTTGGGCAACCATCCAGAGCAGATTGTCCAGCAGTGTAGTTGAAGGGGGAAAAGAGGGAAAGAATCCAGTTGTGCTAGCAAACATCTACTGATGAGCAACTGGCAACTCTCAGGCCACAAATGCCCTTTAGACTGATTTTATGCAGCTTTCAGCCTCCTTTCAAAGTGACTGGTGAATTGAAGTGATCAATTTAGGACTATGAAAGCAAGAATCTGTTCTTCCCCTGGTAGCTGTGAGAAGAAGGGAGGCAGCAAGAGAAGGGGGGGCAGAAGGGAGGGAGAAAGGGGGAGAAAGAGAGAGAGAGAGAAAGGGGTAGAAAGTGGGGAAGAAGACAGAGGCCATCTCCGCACTACGGTGCTATAGTGCTATTCCACTTTCTACCTCCTGTGGAATTCTGGGGTTTGTAGTTTCCTGAGGCCAAAGAGCTCCCTGGCTGAGAATTCTCAATGCCTGTCCCTAAACTGCAAAACCCAGGATTCCAGAGGAGGTTGAAAGTGGAATAATAGCACTATAACAGCATAGTGCAGAAATGGCCAGAGAGAGAGTCAAAAAGAGTTAAGAGGGAATGGCAGAAGAAGATTGGTCAGCTAGTGCAAACAATTGCCTCCCAGCATAGGTGACTAGAATGGAACACAGAGGCTAGATTCTGTGCCCTTACCAGAAAATCAACTATGTACTTGCCATCTATTTCCATATTATTTGAAGTCACTTTCTGCACTGTTGTTTGGTTTGTTGATAAGTTTTCTAATGTTCAGATTAATAGCTGCTGTACAGTCTCACCATGAGTCATAAATATCCTTTGGCTCCAACAGATTCCCATATTTTTAGATGTAGCTCTAGTTCTACATTAGCTTTTAATGTACAAAATGCCTTCTCTTTAAACTCCTATGTGTACCAATGTAGTAACTATGTGTCTGAGCACTGTACTCTCCTGTAGGCCTCCAGAGCAGGTTGATCAGATGCAAAAGGGGACAGGGCTTCTCCACCTTGAATAGTTGTGCAGAAGAGAGAATTTCAACAAGTGTAGTTTTTCATGAAAGCTCCACTTGCTTTTCTATACAATTGCAAGACAGGGACTTTGCAGTGGTGCCATAACTGTTGTGAGGCTCACCTGAAATCTATGTTTTTGATGCCAAATGAAGTCCATTCTGTTCATTCAAACAAATGAATAGGTTGTTACATCACTATTTTGATGCAGCTCTCAGTGGGATGAATTGTCAGGTTGATTATCAAGATGATGTTGGACTGCAATCCCCAGCAGCCCCCTGGCCAGCAAAAGGACAGTGAGGCATGCTGGGAGGTGCAGTCCAACAATACCTGGATGGTTCTGCCATTCCCACTGTGCTTTAATCCCTCTGCACTATTTGCTGTAGGATTCATTTATGTGGGCACTGTTTCTACCCCCTGCTGTTGATTTTATTTTGTGTTATATTACCTTGTGCTATTTCATTATTGTTCTGTTGTGATTCACTATCTCAAGGATGTTTTTATTGTATGCTTAAACTACTCGTTAATGAACTTTTTGGATGGTGCAAGAGTCATGAGGCTTCTTTTGAAACTGGTGAAACTTTTACAGTGTGTTCTATTATTGTGCTGCTTCTTTATTGTTTTATTGTGGTTAGATATTCCAAGGTTTTCTTTGATGTCCCTTTTGAATTGTTTTGAAGGTGAAAGAATCGTGTCCTTCTTTGTAATTGGTAAAACTATTCAACATGCTGCTTTGAACAAAATGCTGAAAGTTTCTCCTGTACCCAAAAGCAATCATATTTTATTGTCTTACACATAAATAGCTGTATGAGGCTGCTGTATCGACCACTTTGAGTGTTTATTTCTGTTCTAAAAATATAATTCTCTTTGCAGTCCAGATTTTCACTTATTGGAATCACCAAGGGTTTTGGCCTATTCATCGCAACTTTTACTTCAGACTGGATATTTTAACAAAATGATTCTCCCCTCCACCACCCAATCCCAAATGCCACAAACAAATACCCATCTCTTCCTTTTACGATTGCATACAACTTCAATTTGTGGAATACTTTTCTACAAAACTTGCATTTAAAGAAGGTCACAATCTACAAATTAGAAACAGCAGTTACATACTATCAGCATCAACCCTTCCAAATAGCAGACACATTTTAATGCCCATTCAATATGACACATAATGCATTATAGACTGGCTGATTTCTGTGAAAAAGAGTAAACAACGTAAATCAGATATCAGAAATGGAACTATTTAAAAGCCTTTACAGGAACGTTTCTACCCCACATAATACTCTATAACTGATTTTAAAGTGACCATATTTAAAGAAAGGAAAGTCAAAGTGTGACTGGAGTATGACTTTATTTATTTATTTACTTACTTACTTACTTACTCACTCACTGAGATATTTGTACCCTTCCCTGAAATATTTGTATCCTTACAAGAGGGAACAGTGTAGACCACATATGTCAAACACAAGGCCCGTGGGCCGAATGCAGCCTGCCAGGCCATTTCATGTGGCCCTCGCACCCCTCCTGCAGCAGCAACACTCCCCTCACCTGGCAAGCCCAATCCCCACATTGCAGGCCCCCGGCTGCTATTATTCTGAAGAGGGACCCAGAAACCAGCACTCACAATCTACTTCTGGCTGCTTCTCTGTCCAAGTCTCACCCTCAGAGTGCTTCCACAGGTTACCATGGAAATGTTCTGTGAGGCTTGCAGGAGTTGGACAGAGAGCAGTCAGAAGTAGAATTAAATTGCAAGTGCTGGGCACTCTTAGAATACTGGCAGGTGGGGGCCCACAATGTGGGGATTAGACTCACCAGGTACAGACAGGTGCAGCGGGGCAGAAAGAGCCAGAGGGGAGAGGGGAGCAGAAAGAGCCACAGGTAATATTTGTCTGATGATCTAAAAAAATAACTTTCTGTTTTCAAAACTCATTTTTCAATGAATTGTACAATAGTTGCACACTTGAATATCTGCTTGCCATTATTTTTCCTAGACTTCTAGTTTCAGAGCTAGTTATTACTAAAACCAGTAATAATCGAATGCAGAGGCAATTATTTAATGTGATAAAAGAGTAAAAACATTTATATAGTCTTACAGATATAACCAGCCCTTTGAGGGCAACCAGAATGCTGATGTGGCCCAAGATGAAATTGAGTTTGACACCCCTGTAGGCATTTATTTAAAAATTAGTGAATTAGGTTTGGCTCTGCCCCTTTCATTAAACTGGGATAAAGGGTTCTTTTCATGCTACTTATTGTTAGTTCATCAGTACCAGGATGCATGCACTATAACTCACTGCAGTTTTAGAGTCTGACCATTATTAACAATGTAATTATAATGTTTCCTGATTCCTGGATTATATTTCCTTCTGAGCCATGATGAGGGAATGCCTCAGGACAACACATCAAGCAGCTGATTAAGGGAGCCGGGATCCATGAATGATGCGTTAGTCTTTCACATGCTGCAGATCTCTGTTGGTTTTGCTGCTAACCCACTAGAAATTGAAATTAGTTTCATTATGAGATTCATGAGTTGGGAAGTAGAGTTAGCTGCCACCATAGAGAAAGCCGATAAAGAACCTTCTTTGCTAGCTAGTTTATTGTTTTAGATTCTTGATTTATTCAGCATTTCAGTCTGCAACTTAATTGATATTTCCCCCAGGGAGCAATCAGCCTTTCCAAGGCTGGTCACTTGTATTTCAGCTATCACCATGGGGTATGCATGATTCATCAGTCCTATTAATGCATTGTCACAATTGCTGAGCCCTCCATTTCTCAGTTGAGTAGATCTGCAACGCTCTATGTTCTGACTTGATCTCTTTATCAGTGCTTCAAAATGCACAATTCATTGCTAATCATCTTAACCGAGTACAGCATTAATCTATTGTCTCTGAGTCTTGCTGCTCTCCTATTCTTAAACCTGTATATTCAAAGGTATATAGCTGAAGTTTAACATAATCTGTGAGGCTTCTTGGAGTTATAAGGGAGTCACCTTTTCTGTCTGGGTGTTCTGTC
This sequence comes from Ctenosaura bakeri, assembly GCA_948474755.1. Classification (NCBI taxonomy): domain Eukaryota; kingdom Metazoa; phylum Chordata; class Lepidosauria; order Squamata; family Iguanidae; genus Ctenosaura; species Ctenosaura bakeri. The sequence continues at coordinate 24,869 of CAOLHI010006085.1, read as the reverse complement.
AGGTATATCATAAAGAGATCATTAATTACTTTTGAGTAATAATGCATAGGATCCTTATTCCTTACACTTAACCTTAAAGAAAGAAACTACACTATCATCAGGGTCAGTGCAAGAAGCATTACTATTTGAGATAAATGACAAGATACAACTCCTTCCATTCCTAGAACTAAGAGTAACTAGCTTGTCTAATAAGTTGTTTTTGGTACTTAATTACTTTTTGCAGAACTGAGCTGCAACTGAGTTACTTTTTGCCTGTAATGTTCATGGCTGTAATTCACAACCTTTCAGTGGAAGAGGAGTGGGTTGTTATTCATTTGTGCGTAGATATGCTGGCTCAGTCTGATCAATGGGAGGGGCAGGGAGGCTGCCTCTTACCAAAACTAAGAATTGCTTTGTAATGCATTTTGCATTTTATCTCAGAACTTCTAAGGTGCAGTGTGTGAACTGGCCTCTTGGGGGAAACAAAGACCATACCCTTGGACTTTTCTAGTGCCACAATAGTAACAATAATGATAGTTTGTTGTTAATGAGTGACTCAATGATTTACCAAGCTGGACTGCAATAACAGTAATACGTGATGAACTGCTGTGGGATCAGGGTGATAAAGAAGGTAAATATTTCCTTTTTGAAAAAAGGTAACATTCCAGGCTATACCCACTCCATATACACAAGCTGACTGAATAAACTGGTAATTTGATCTTCCTTCAAATCTAGTGATGAGACAGCATTCTCCACAACTTTTGAAAGCAGCAGGCTGTCTTAGGGATGGCAGGGTAGGTTGCTTAGCATGCAGTTTTCTCTTCCGGTGCCTCCATTCTTTCACCAGTGGCCCATGGTCTGAGTAGGAGAGAGGCATCTAACTGCACTACTGCCCACACCCTCGCTCAGACTATTAGTTGTCAGCGTCTGTTGCAACGGCTCAGCAACTGCTACCTAAACTGAACATCTCACTATCTCTAATGGCAGGCTTGGTCCCAACAGTCAGCTATCCTAATATCAGTTTCCTCTTCTGTTCCTTTCTAGTCCTTATTTACTTTTGTTAAGTTGAGAAACAGCCTTCATAGACTGAGGGCCTTTCCACACTACATTGTTATCGTGCTATTATTCCATTTTCAACATCCTATGGAATCCTGGGGTTTGCCGTTTAGGGAGGGACCAGAGTCTCAGTAAACCAGTAAGCCACAAACCCCAGAATCCCATAGGATGTTGAAAATAAAATAATAGCACTATAACAGTGTAGTGCAGCAAGACCCTCAATTTGCTTACAGGAGATAAAACCACCATCAGTGTGTCACTGGTCAAGTGAATGCAGGGGACCCTGAAGTCCCATCACTACTGACACCAGTGTTCCTCTTTAAAAGAATGGTGAAAAGAAGTAAAGAGACTGAAATAAAGAAGAAAAGGACTTGGTCACTGCAACTTCTGCCATCTTCAGTCTCACCATAACTCTCAGCCACAGTCCAAAAGGCCCATCTCCCTCTACTGATCTATCTGGGCCTAGAGGCCTTCTGAAGAACAGACTACAACAATAACTACAAACTGACCCTTTTCTTTTTCATTCTGCGTTGTGAAAGTAGTGGGCCTCTGCTTCATTTAGCAGCACATCTTTTCATTATGGCCCGTCCCTACTACTGCCAACTGCAAGCCCAGGAAACTAGTAAGCTCTTCTCAGGCCTCATTGCCTTGCCTAGGGATTTGTCAAACCTAGCACTATCTCTGATATGACCCTCTCAGACTGATTTTAAATATAAGTTTCCACTAAACCATTAAATCATTGACTTCATTCACACATCACAATAAGCCATGGTATGGTTTGTTGAGCTCTGGCTTGTTGCGATGTATGAACCCACCTCCATTAACAAAACAGTGGTATGTTAACTAACTGCGAAACATAATATTAACTTATATTTTGTTACTGGCTTATGGGTTCTGACTTGCTTAAATTATGGCATATGGCGATGTCCGAACCCACAATCATGGCTTGTCTTTTGTTTCTTCCTTAGCTTCTTATCCTGAAACTAACAAAAGGGGCAGGAGAAGAACAAACCAGAAGTGGGGAAGGAAAATTACATTTTGTTTGGTTATCTGTTACATAATTCATGGCTCCAGAAATAAATCATGGTTAACACATGCTATTGCCTATTGTACCATGCAAATATAGCCATTCCCAATGTATACTTTAGGCCCATTCAACAATATATAAACTTGTTCAAAACTGAATAGCAAAATTATTCATTCTGGTTTCTAAGCAAGGTAAATTGACAACAGTTTGCAGCTACCATCTAGAATATTAAATAAAAATTCAATTCATACACCACCAATTTAATGCATTCGCATGTACACACATGCACAGAGAAAACACACACACACAGACACACAATGCTACTTAAATAGTTGAAGAATATGCCAAGAGTTCTTCTGTGGATGGTGGAGTTTTAAAAATTTTAGCCATCAACATATTTTATTCATTCTATAGTTAAAGTAAATAATTGATATTACAAGATGTGTATTGATTGTGATAGTCTTATCCATTTAATTAACTTGCCTCTGTGCTTATATAAAGAGGCTCAGAATACTTAGAGGAGAAGAGAGGGGAGAGAGAAAGAGAGAGAGAGACTGAATAAATATCCTGAATTGCAGTTTTTCTTATCGCACTCTTGGGAATTATGCCACAGGCTCATTACAAATTGAATGTGAGTACTGCTTTCTCCTATCGCTGTGGATTAACATGCTGCAAACTCTTTCCTTGTTAATAGGGTTCCTGATGTGGCTTTATGCAGAACATGGTCCTGTTTCTGGTTTATTTATTTAAATCACAAGCATAAGAACAAAACACATACAGTTTCTCATACAGTTGCTTACATTGCCTAGTTACTTGCTGTGTGACTTGTGAAAGTCTGTAACCTGGGCCATTTCTGCACTGGATAGTTATAGTGCTATTATTCCACTTTCAACATCTATGAAATCCTGGGGTTTGCAGTTTAGGGAGGGGCCTTTTAGGAATAATAGTACTATAACTGTCTAATGCAGAAATGATCCTGGGTAGCTCACCTAATACTTGTGGCTTACTGTGTGGACAAAGTACAAATGGAATAAGAGATTCTTCAACTTATAACCCCTCTTGTAGTCTAGATGGTATCAGGGGATCCAGCCACATGCACTGACATCATCCAGTTCCAATTTGAAGCACTGGGTGGTAACTTTCCTCCAGGCACTTCAGCAGGAAACCCCAGTTTCCCTCACTCACTCTTTTCCCTCTTCCATGTGCATGGAGGAAGCTATGGGGTAGATGCACCCCCCCCCCAGATAGTACTTTCAGGATCTCTGGGAAGTTGTGAGTGTTTCAGCACATAGCCCTGTCCCCTAAAGACAAGGAGAAAAGTATTCTCAATTGGTGCTTCCAAAAATTCCTGGAAGTATCTGCTGAGACCAAAAGAAAGAATCCTTGGAATCGCTAGTCTGTGATGACAGATAACAGAGATTCCCTTTCCTGGCTAGGAATCCAGATACGAAGAGTACTCTCAAAATGTCTTGGTTTTAATGAGAGAAGCTGTCTCCCATATCATGTCAGTCTGCTGAAATATCTTCAGGTTAGTCTTTGCCTGTGGCATGAGAGCATTTTCTTCAAGATTTCTGTAATTTGTTCAGAAATACCTCTATCCCAAACCTTCATCTGTCTGAAAAGAGGACATTTCCGCATCTCTCCCTCAAAATAAGAAATATGAGGGTTATCCTGAAATGGTTAAAAAAAAAAGCCTCTATGAAACATCAAACATGAAACATTTTGATATCTCTTTGACTATAACTGCCAGAGTCAAAAATGTGAGACCAATTTTATAATGGAAGCAAGCAATCCAGAGCAAAGATAAACCACAATTAGGCCGTATATTGGTTTGCTGGAATTTTGTGATTGACTTTTCTAAACTCAGATATACATGCATTGCAGTTTTAGTTAAAAATTAAAATTCAAAAATGGCAGTCCTGGAAGTAGACCATTCTACCCAATGAGGCTTTCTTCTGAGTAGACATTTATATGATCATGCTATGAGGCAGTAATCTTATATATATTTACCGGGAACTAAGCCCCATTAAATTAAAAGGAGATTTCTTCTAAGTAGACCAAACTAGGATAGTGCTGTAAGGTGAATTAGATACCTTCCCCCCCCAGAAATTTAGAGATTTGTGTCAGCAACAAGTTTGACAAAACAGTTGAAGGAACTCCCCCATACCCCAAAATGTCCCTACTGAACCTCTTATCTGTGTGGTTAAGCATCTTTATACTTTTCTTGTCTTACAGAATCCCCTTCATCTACAATTGAGTTTAGAACGGTCATTAAGCTTTGATGCTGATGTCACTTTCTCAATCCTGGCCTTGAACAACTGGTATAATTTTAGCTTGATGGTATGCCAGGAAGAATGGAACATTACAGATTTTCTCTTCCTCACACAGCAAAGCTCCAAATTTCATTTGGGATCCATTATAAATATCACAGGAAACCTCACATCAACTGATGACCTCTTAACCTACTTGCAAGTTCATCTGGAGAACATTAAGGACACGACATCAACAGTGGTGATGTTTGGCTGTGACATGGAAAGCACAAGGAGGATTTTTGAGATAACCACCCAGTTTGGGGTGATGCCTCCTGAACTTCATTGGATTCTTGGGGATTCGCACAACGTAGAAGAGTTGAGGACAGAAGGCTTACCATTGGGTCTTATAGCTCATGGGAAAACAACACAGTCTTTTTTTGAAGACTACGTCCAGGATGCAATGGAACTGGTAGCAAGAGCTGTGGCTTCAGCTACAATGATCCAGCCAGAACTGGCACTTATTCCAAGTACAACAAATTGTTTGAACATAGAAGAAAAAAATCTCACTTCAGGACAGTATTTATCAAAGTAAGATTTTCTCTCCATTCATTTTCTTATGACTAATATGAATATTGCATACCAAAAGCATTATGAATATTGAAACTCCATATAATAAAAGATGTGTGATAAACTTCATATGACAAACCCAGCCGAAAATAATAAAATACGTGCGTGTCCCGCTTTAGGTTCGTGAGTGTCACGTGAATGGGAGTGCCTCGTACGGATCGACGCTCCCATTCATGCAACGCTCAAGGGGCCCTCTCGCAACAGACACTGCGTGCGAAAAAGGCCCTAGTGTGGTATAGTGATTTGAGTGCAAAGTATGTAAAGCTCTCTTCTGTTCTTAAGGCTTTGCTTTTTGCAGCAGAACACATGCATTAGAGACCATGTGATGAGAGTGAATTTCTGCTGAATTAATGCCTAATCTCTTGATCGCCCTTGTTACAGGGCAAGAATCGTTAGAGTTTGAAAGGTCCATCTCGTCTGTAAATTATGGTGGTTTAACTATGCTGTTTGGGTAATTAAAGCACTGTGTGATTTGACTTGCTGCCCATTCTCATTCACTCATCCTGTACTAAACTTTTTGAGATAAAGACAAGAATGACCAAGTCATCAAACTAATGAATATGGAATAATTTAATTAACCCACTAATGAAAGCTGACTGCTTTGACTGGTGTTTCGATATCTACAGGAAAAACACCAGAATGTATGCATGCAAAGGATGAGGGGCTTGTGTCTATGAGCTACTGTGCACGTCACATTTTTAGCTGTGCAGCTGTTTAAAGGTGGTGTACCTGGAAAGTGCAAGTGGAGCACTGTGTGTATCATATAAGTACACTTCTCAGAGAGTTGTGACTAGCTGCAGTTCTAACTCTTTTCAGACATCCTGTGCATGAATGGAGGGTAGTCCTGGAACTGGGATCACAGAATTATGGCCAATATCATTTCATACTGAAACATGTTAAGTTCACTTTTCGAAAACATGTATACATCACGTTGTCATGTCATCTTCACCCATGTTGTTTAACTTCCCACTGGTAAACATTCTTGCTGCCATCAATTATTTATATTAAATGGAATCCTTGGCTTTATATATGGCTTTTTTGTTGCTTTCCTGTTTGCTTCTAAGAGAGACAATTTCTCTCTCAGCTGGCCCTTATCCTTGATCTCCCAGAATTCATCCAACAGTCAAGGCAGAATCTCTGAATGATGAGGAACCTTCCAAAAGGCAGGAAACTTAAACATTCAAAAAGAGTGGTGAGTGCCAGTTGGAGTTGTTGTTTTTCTCCCACCATACCCTGGAAAAATGCTGCACTTGGACACTGAGAGGGGATGGAGTGGGATAATGTGGAGAAATCTAGCCAGTCTGGAGCATCATCAAGAAAAAGAAAGAAATTGTCTCTCTTAGAAGCAAACAAGAAGCAAACAAGAAAGCAACAATAATGGTATCTAGAAAGCCAGGGATAACATTTAATATTAATAATTGGTGGAAGAAAGAACGCTTACCAGTGGGCAGCAAACAATGTGGATGAAGGACATACTATGACAATGTATGTATCTATATATGTCTGCATTTTCTAGTTTACATATGTTGTCTACTGTTCACTTGTTAGTGAGCAGCATTCTGGCTTAGTTTCAGTGGTGTCTTGTGCCTTCCACTTCAGAGGGATAGTGAATCCATTCTAGGTTTTAATCTGAACTTTAAAGAATCTATCTGAGGTATTGAATCCAAGACTGCTGAACGTGTCTTTAACACCTTGGACAACTTCTTTAAAATTCAGATTAAAACATGGAGTAGATTCAGTGCTTTGCTTCACTTATTATTAAAAGTTATCCTTGTGTGTGCAGATACATTTTTCCCCTTAGCTTTTTCGGTTCACCTGAAAACCAGGGGTATTAAAATAACTTTGCTGGCATTGGAACTTGTGGTCCTTCAGTTAATCTCAGGGAGCAAAATGCTGCCCCTGCAAAAATATTCAAAGGGAGAAATGTTTCCTGAAAGGTGTAACTGGGTGTCATGTCACACACACACACAAACTATCACAGTGTTTGCACATACAAATGGTTAATTTCTAGTGATTACATATCAAGTGGCAAAGCTTTCTGGTAAATTTAGAATAAGGAAGTTCATTTATTTTTCCATACATTCAGGCTTTTAGCATATCCTGCAGGCACATTTAGAAGTGTTTTCCTCTTTTGGACCAATGTGAATTTTTCTATTTGAATGGCATGGGGCAAGCATCAACATGGTGGTTAGCCCATTCCAGAGAAAAAGGAAAATGGAAGCATCATGCCACTAAGGGAGAACTTTATGTGGGGATGGGCAGCTGGGAGGAAAAGCAATTGTTATATTACTTATAGTTTATTGTAGAGTTCTCATGAAAGTCATGATTTTAATGTCATTGATTAATTGATCGCATTTATTATTGGCTTTAGCCTATTAGAAACCTAATTGCTGTTTAAGACACAGTGTACATTTTTCCCGAGAAAATATCAAACCAAACAAGTTTGTGTTCTTGTGGTATAGAAATGTTCAGGTATGACCTTTCTGCACCATCAAGTTCATAATGCATTATATGCAGGTATTGCATCCAGGTGCTCATACAATTACAGGACAATTACAGTAAAATCGCATCATTTGGGCCTCTGCCCATTCCAGCATATTCATTATGTCCTGCCTTGCATTATGAACATTGTGGATGGATGCATAAGTGCCAAATCTTCCACCCCGAGGAAAGGTAGAAAGATGGGTCTAAACTGGGCATGTATCCTGCTGGGGAAAAAAAAAATCATAGTAATTAACAGGGCTTGCCCAAGGCCAGTGACATTCCATGCACAGAAGACAGTTGACTGGCAACTGAATCTTCAGATGGGGAGATCTTTTAAGCCTTGTTTTATTAAAAAGTTAAAACACACAGTGTTGAAGCGATCACAAAGTCATAAATGAAAACAAACAAGAAGTTATTCTTAACATGCAATTAAATTATCCATAGAAATTGAAACTTATTAAAACAAATCCATTAAAACTATCAAGATCCATTACAGTCAGCAAAACAGCACATTATTAAGGCCCTAGCAGTCAATTTCAAAAACGCTGTCAGAACAGAAAATTTTAACTTGCCAACAGAAGGAGAATATGGAAGAAGCCATCCTTTCCTCTCTGTGGAGGCTTACATCAATACTGCTGATAGGATAGCCTCCTCTACAACACTTAAGGAGGCAACAGTGACAGCTGATAACATCTAGTGTCATTGGGGCAGTGAATCCTCTCTGTGTTTTACTCTGAACTTTAAATGAGCTATTTGAGTGGCTGAACTGGACGTGTGTGGTAGATAGAGTTCAGCATCTTCTTGCCCCATTAACAAAACAGACACCCCTGGCTAGTTTGAGGGCCAGGATACTTTTTGTGGCATACATAGTTCTGCTGCCTAACAGAAGGACACAGTCAGGGAAAACTGGAGAAAAAACCAAGAGGCTACCATGGCTTTTCACCCAGCATCTGCTGCCTGAGGTGATCACTTCCTTCTGCCTAATGTTAGGGCCTTAACACTAGAAGGAATAACGATCTCTACTTCAGAGCATCTTTGATGGCTGCATTGTCTCATTTTCTCTTCATAACATCTTGCCTTTGCCCCATAGGTTTTTGGCCAACACCACCTTTCATGGGCTTAGCGGCCACATTAAAGTAAAAGGCTCCTCCATCATCAGCTCCGAAAACAACTTCTTCATTTGGAATCTGCAGCACGATCCTGTAGGCAACCCGATGTGGACCCGCTTGGGGAGCTGGCAAGAAGGCAAGATCATCATGGATTATGGGATCTGGCCAGAGCAGGCCCAGAGGCACAAGAATCACAACCAGCATCCTACTCGGCTACATCTGAGGGTGGTGACTCTCATTGAACATCCATTTGTGTTCACAAGGGCTGTGGATGATGAAGGCTTGTGCCCAGCAGGTCAGCTCTGTCTGGACCCCTTGACCAATGACTCAGCTGTGCTGGATACTCTCTTTGAGAACCTACAAGGTGGCAATGACACAGTGCCCACCAAGTTCAAACAGTGCTGCTACGGCTACTGTATAGATCTGTTGGAAAAATTGGCTGAAGATATGAACTTTGATTTTGACCTGTATATCGTTGGTGACGGGAAATATGGGGCTTTGAAGAATGGCCAGTGGACAGGGCTTGTGGGTGACCTCCTGGCTGGCACCGCCCACATGGCCGTGACATCATTCAGCATCAACACAGCCCGCAGCCAGGTGATCGATTTCACCAGCCCCTTCTTTTCTACCAGCCTGGGCATCCTGGTGAGAACCAAAGACACAGCGGCTCCCATTGGAGCCTTTATGTGGCCACTCCACTGGACCATGTGGTTGGGAATCTTTGTGGCCCTGCACATCACCGCAGTCTTTCTCACCCTCTACGAATGGACAAGCCCCTTTGGCATGACCCCAAAGGGAAGAAACAGGGATAAAGTTTTCTCCTTCTCCTCTGCCTTGAATGTCTGTTATGCCATCTTGTTTGGTAGAACAGCCGCCATAAAACCCCCCAAGTGCTGGACTGGAAGGTTTCTCATGAACCTCTGGGCCATTTTTTGTTTATTTTGTCTGTCAACATACACAGCTAATCTGGCTGCCGTCATGGTGGGAGAGAAAATCTACGAAGAGCTGTCTGGAATACATGACCCTAAGGTAAAGAATGGCCTTTTATTCATATATTCAGCTTTTGGTTCTTTCCATGATCAGATGAAAGCTTTTGATGACAGTTGGTGTACATTAGTACACTTTCTTTGTTGTCTTTTTGGTGACAGGCTTTCTTTTTTCAGCAAGCTTTGGGAAATTGATTTTTTTAACAAGAAAAGGGTTTTTTTTATGGTGCTGCACTGATTTAATTCTGCTGTTATTTAATTCTGTTTCAATCTTAATTTTGTGTGTTTTTTAGCTATACATGTCAATATCATAATTTTTTGCTTTTAGTAAGCTGCCTTGAGTCCCAGTTTGGCAGAAAGATGGGATATAAATAAAATGATGGATGGGCGGGTGGATGGATGGGTGGATGGATGGTCAATCATTGTTTTGCTATTCAGCACTGCATTTCACATCTCGCTGTTGTATGGCTGGTTCCTTCAGAGCATCAACAGACAGCAGAGGTGTCTCTCAGGTGGGGCAAGTAGACTACCTGCCCGAGTTGCCAATGCTGGGGGTGCAAAAAAGCCATGCATGTAGGGTTGGGGGGCGGGAGTTGGGGTAGGGGTTAGAAGGTAAGGGTGCAACTTCCATGCTTGCCTTAGGTGCTGTTTACACTAGATTTGCCACTGGCAGACAGTAGCTTGAATGTGTGAAAGAGTCAGAACAGACCAATTTTCTCAGAACCATCATCAGCTCCAATGCTCTATTTTGCAAAAAAAGTGCTTTTTGCATACATATCTGTGAGTTTTCAAATGGTGAGCAGTGCTGAAAATCCACCTGATTTACAGTTATGCAGGTTGTCCTGATCCAACTGCAGTCATGGGGCAACATCTGACCTTCATCCCAAGACAGGGTCCACATTTCTATTTGTGTTATAAAGCAGATGGAAATGTGTGCCTCTATTTATACAGTGCCACAAGTGTAGAGCATAAGAGTCATTGTCCGCCTCTGTCTCCCCTTCCCACCACTACTTCACACACACTTTGCTCACCCAATCCGACCTGATGAAGATCTCTAGGGAACTTGGAGGGTGACTTGCTATTTTGTGACATTTTGAACAGACCCAACAGTGTCTGAAGATTGCTGTAACAGTTCAATACCGAGCTAATAGCCATGGCTCTATCTTACAGGTGGTGAGGGATTTGGAATTATCTGCTGTTGTTCCTGAGAGTGCCCTACAGTTTCCTCTAAGAGAGATGCTCCTCATTAAACTACAATTCCCAAGATTCTGTAGGACAAAGCCATGACAATAAGAGTGGTAGCAAACCACTATAATGGTGCAATGTAGATACATTCATAGAGATATTGTCTGAGTGAAGATTTGAGGATTTTTTCTGATGAGATCAACCCAGATTGCTTCCTTTGCTTTTTGTATATTTACCAGAGCAGGAGTGGGTAAACACACTTACTCTCAGGTCCACTTTTCCCCAGAGACAGCCTGTTGAGGCTGCAGGACAGCAACAGGCAAAGGCAATGAATGGGACCACCCCTTCCTCTTTCTGCCATCCCCCACTTTTTCCCTCTTTCTTCCTCTCTCTTCTTGTTCCTCCACACTGAGCAGGAAGCCAGAAAAGGCACAGACCACTGTTGCTAGAGGGGTGAAATGACAGCTTACTGTAGACTTTTGAAATTAGACCAAGGGCAAATATCTCCTTAGGGATGCAAACTGCCCACGGCTGTATTAGAGCATAGAGATCTGTTTGCTACCTAAACGGTGGCATCATTTAAAGACCTGGCAGCTCTTTAAATGGAAAGCAAGTTGAGGCTTCCTTGAGTTGTGTAAATTTTAAATTATCTATTCCCTTTTGTGATACCTTGTCATTAAGGTGGCTATTTTGTTGTTGCCATGGTAATCAGATTTGTATTATGTTTATTCATTTGGGCTCATTTTTAATGTAATGGCACAGACAATTCTCAACCAGCAGGGGTCTCTAAGGTACTGAACCCTGTCCCCAAAATAGACATTTTGGATAGCACCTTCAAAATTCAATCTAAAACTTGGATTGGATCCCCACTGACATAGCAATCACATGCCTCCGGGGTCTGGGGATAAGGAATGGAAGGACTATTTGACAATATTTGAAAACTGGTAAAAAAAATGTTTCTCAAATATCAGGAAGCCCTAACTAGGAGAATCCTGGACTGATAAGAATCTTCACAGTTTGGGATTTGTTCCATGCATGGCTTACACATGGTTTTATTGCTCAGAAAACATCTATGAAAGCATAGAAAAGGCTGCTTTTTGTGCAAACTTAGCATATGTTTTGCTTGCTATATCCAACAGTGTGAATCCCTGGCATCCATATTTCTGCATTACAGCAGATGAATGTAGTTGCTCACAAACTAGGAAATCATGAAACAAGACAACAGAGTTCCATACTAAAGGACCACTTTATTAACTATTTAAATCTTTCATTTTGAACTTTAACGATCTGCGGGGGGGGAGGCTAAAGTGGGTGCCAACTGAGGCAGGGGGTGCCAACCCAACTCCCTCCTCAGCCGCCCTTGGGTAAAGCACCCAAACTCTGGCCACTCAATTAGTCATCTACTGTAGATACCTTCCTAGGGGAAACCCTTCCCCTGTTCCATGACATAAAAGGAAAACATGCTTCAGGATGGCCCCAAGGTAGTCATTTTCCCCATCCTCTGGGCCCCAGGACCCACAAGAGCAAGTTCGGAGATATTCCCTTCACCAAATCAGCACCTGGGGTGCTCACCATCATTGCTTCTTCAATTCCCACCACCACCTACCAGCTAGTAGCTGCCCATTTATATATCCAGTTTCAGTTACCCCATAATTCCATATGGATACAGTGCAAGCTGGTCAAAAGATCTCCTGGACAGAGAGAGGAGAACATTCCTTGCCATCCCCAAAAGGTAACCAGCAATTGCCTATACTGCAAGAAGGAAGAGTAAGCCAAGCAAAGGTAACAAGGGGGGAGTTTGAGGAACAGCAAGAGTATAATTAGACCAGTTCAGCCTCTTCTTCTCTGTGCTTGGCACCACAAATCAGCACACCAACAGGTTTTTACCCACTCTGTTATCTCTTCTGAACCAGGCAAAGGTGTCCCCTCTCCTGCAGTTATGCTTCACTGCAGTGGGGAGGGAGCTGGATTGGTGAAGTTCTTACCTTGGGCCATCCTCCACAGACATCTTAGCTCCTGAAGCAGAGAAGCCAAATTATTGGTTTCTCTCTAGGAAAGAAAAGCATAGTCAATAATAAATTATAATATTATAATAATAGATTAAATCATCAATGTTGACCAAACAAACCTGAGTTAAGTTTAAGCTTCATCTATGCTGAATTTAAAAAACTATCTTAAGTTTAAGAAGCTCATACCATTACCAAAAATTGTATTTTTCTAACAGATTCTCTTGAACATTTTAGTTAATTTTTTTATGTTTAGAATGATCTCATAATCTGAGACCCTAAACTATAGTTTATTTAGTTCATGCATAAATCCAGTATTGTCTTGAAGTATACCATAAGTCTGCCTTAGGCAGCTACCTTTAGTGCTAATAATTAAATTTTCCATTTGTTAAAAAAAAAAAACTAAGTAATTATTCATATTGCTTTTTTTATTATTTTGCAAATATGTTACTGATTTTAAAACGCATTTGATCTTGTGGTACAGATAAAGATTGTAACTGTCAAACTAAACTGGTCTTTTGAAGACTTTTTCTATTTAATTCAGAAAATATTAACTTTAAGCTCTCTGGATAGATAAGATATAATTAAAGAACTAAATGTTGTATGTACTGGAAAAATTAAAATCGCATGGAGCAAAATAAAGGTTAGCAGAAGTTACCGTATAAATCATACTGTTGCTGAAAACTAGTTAAATAAAATGGGTGATCTTTTTTTAAGGTGAGGTGTATCATTTGAAACATCTTTTCTTTGGGGCCTACTGATAACTCATAGATGGATTTTGAGTAAGGATGTGAAAATCCCTATTTCATTTCCATTAAATTTCTCAAAATCCCACCAGCAATCTCACTCTGTCCCAGTTTCATATTATAAGGTCAAAAGATTTCCTTGTTTCCACTTCAGCATTTCTCTATATTTTTACATTTTTCCCAAGTGCACACATCTTTGTATGTGTTTTTTTTTCTTTACCTTTGTAACCATTTTCATGCATTTTCCTCATTGATTAATGCACATTTATGGACGTTTTTCCAAATACAAGCATTTTTTCATCATGCACATGGGTTTCTGCACATTTTTTTTTCCTTTCCTAAAATACACTGCAAGCTTTGTAAGTGTATGAATTTCTGAGGCAAGATAGACTTCATTCCACTACAAGTCTCAGTAGGTACCAAATGGATATTTCTGTAAGGAATGTGAACCCAATAAATTCCTTTGCCATTCCTAATTTAAGCACCCTCAAGCTTTGAGAGACTGAGATTAACCAGCTTTGATTCAGGTCTCCCCACAATCTTCTTCCATAATTATACAAGTTGGAAATGCCTGGGCCTTTATTATTATTTAAAAATACAACAAAAAACAAAGCAATCTTAGGGCTTTATCACATGAGGCAAGTAATCACAAGTACAGCAGGATAATAGCATCTTTGGCTAGGACTTTTCACGTTACCTCATTCCTCTTCTGTTGTTCTCCCAGTGGGGGGACCATTTGGAAAGTGTTTCTTTTACAAAAGAGTTCATTTACAGATTTTGTGTGTGTATGTTAATACAAAAAACACTTTCCAAAGGTCTCCCAGCAGGAAAACAATAGAAGAGAAACAACATCTTGTGATAAGTCCCAGACAAAGATGCTATTATCCTGCTGTAATTGCAATGTACCTGCCTTATGTAATAAAAGTCCTAAGTTCATAGATATTTTAAATTCTTTTTAAATTACATCTGTGCTTTTACTTCAGAATGTGTGTCGCTCCTCAATTTAATCCATTTGCGGATGAGAATCTAGAACAACATTTGCTCATTCTAGCTGAGGAAAAAATTGGTGAGATTGCCTGTGATGCTAATAATTATTGGAAACTTGGCAAATGTAACTATGAAACAGCAGCTACTTTCAGGAAAGTCCAAACCAGCTCTTCTCAGATTAATGGGCTTCTTCCCTCTATGTGTTTAATTAACTGGAAAGCCTCTGGGTGATTCTCATCCTCTCTTTAATTGGCTATGACAAATCCTTCCTTCCCTCTCTGTGCACTGCTAGTTTCTGCCTTGCTAAATTTGTTGTTGAAACCATCCATTAGGTGAAGGAAAAGACATCAGCCATTTCTGCACTAGACTGCTATTATTCCACTTTCAACATCCTATGGAATCCTGGGGTTTGCAGTTTGGAGAGAGGCATTTAGAATTCTCAGCTAGAGAGCTCTTGAGTCTCAGCAAATGACAAACCCCAGAATTCCACAGGATGGTGAAAGTGGAATAACAGCACCGTAACAGTGTAGTGCAGAAATGGTCTATATCTCATTGTAACCAACTCCCCAGGGTTTTTGTGAAGGTAAAGTGTGGCGAGAGGCCCAGGAATAGGATCCAGTGCTGGACTTTGGGTGTTGAACAATGGAACCCAAGGAGAAGCCAAAAAGTGTATCCTTTTCATCCCACTACAGCCCCAACATGCACTCCTAAAATTGTTCTCCATGGGACTGGGAAACAACTTGGAACCAATTTTTGGGCAGCTCTGGGACGTGCAGTGAAGGGGAGGCACAATACTGTCTTCAGTCCAGTATGCCGTTTTGACCTCCTGAGAAGCGTGATATCTAAATGAAGTAAATAAATATATACATGTTGAAGAGACATAATTTGACACAGGATCCAAAGCAACCCCATTTCATTTGTGACAGATAATTCAGATAATGTTTTATCTTTCAATAACCATTTTCATCCAAACTGAACAAATTTTGAAATAAGACAAGTGGAAGGTTGCACCTAGTGAGGTAAGAATTTCAAAAATTAGCAGAGGATTGTTCTTCCTTTTCTCTGTGAAAAGGCTTACCAGATTTCAGGCCTGCCCTATCTTCTGCAGTCCTCCAGTCCTCAGGACAAGGAGAAACATCTCAGGACACAAACACTGCCCCATGTACGTAAGAGCCAGCAACATGTAGTGGTTTGAATGTTAGACTAGCACTCATGGAGACCAAGGTTCAAATCTCCACTTGGATGTAGAAACCCACTTAGTGACCTTGGACAAATTATACTCTTTCAGGCCATTTCTGCACTACACTGGTATAATGCTATTATTCCACTTTCAACATCCTGTGGAATTTTGAGGTTCATAGTTTACTGAGGCTGAAGAACTCTCTGGCTGAGAATTCTACATGCCCCTCCCTAAACTGCAAACCCCGGGATTCCATAGGATGTTGAAAGTGGAATAATAGCACGACAACAGTATAGTGTGGAAATGGCCTCAGTCTCAGAGGAAAGTAATGGTAAACCTCCTTTGAATGCATCCTAGGAAAAAAACCTGTAGGTTTGCCTTAGGATCACCGGTAGTCAGATAGGATTGAAGGTACACATCTCTTCCCATTCCCACTGACTTCCTATACACACCCATCCCTCTTTACTTCATTTGTTAGTGCTGGTGGGTTTTGTTTGAATTGTATACTCTGTGCAACTGTAGTTAGTGCCCAAAATAGCATGCTTAATGCCATCACTAGAGACTGCTCTTTGTCACATCACCAGGGGCTATGCTCTGTGTCACCACAGCCAGTGTCCTTATGTCTCGGATGCGGGGCCTGAAATCACAGGACTCGATAGACCAGACCTGGCAAACCTACCTGTGTATCATCTTTCCATAATCTTTTTGCACACAGCTTCCATTTTATATTTTGGCCAGCTCCATTTTTCTTAAAGGCAATTTTAGGATTGTAGATGTGGAAATAGCTCCCAAAAGCCAACCACTGATAAAATAATATACGTATGTATATAACTAGTTTTCACTTCCAACTGAGTACAAAATAACATGGGAATGTAATTGCTTCAGGTTGCTTATATGCACTCCAGATTCACATCAACACTGGTTTAATAGGCTACGTTCAATGTATATAATGATGGAATTGCTATTGCAAGCTCGTACAAGAGAGCCATTACTGGTTCACAGTCTCTCTGAGCACAAGAAAAATATTGGTAGTGGAAACGAAAGCTTTGACCTTTAAGGGAATATTTGCAAAATTGACCAACTAGCAGCAATCCTGATCAGAATATCAAACAATGTACAACTCAGAAATGTAGGAATACAGAATCTCACTGGGGAGAGATCTCATACAGAATGTTGGCTTTGCTCTTGATCTGAAACAAAACATTATCAGATGTTACTTAGACCTGGAGATTTGACTCAAGCTGGGATCATAAGGCCAGTCAGTAGTTAAAAGGAAGAGCAGCTCTGACATATAAAATCTGTCTCCCAACTTCAAGCAAACCTCTGTATCCCATCAAGACTCTACTAGATGGACAAACAATATAATACACTGAAATACTGGTAGATCATTGTACAAAAGAGTAGAATCTGGCACAACTCACTAGTGGAGTGGAAGCAACAACAGTGTTCCTCCTAGTCCTTTTCTTTGAGGTTCTCCACTCAACAGCCCTCATTTTCATTTCCCACAATTCCCCTTCTGCATCATGTAGATTTTTCCTCCAGACAGCCCTCTCAAAGCCTGCTATTCCATCATGGGGTGCAGGGATGGGCAAAGTGTAGCTGTATACAACCCCCAAAGTTGTTTCTCTGGACCTTGATACTCCTGGAATCCTGAGACTGAACTGTGAATTGATGCTCCAGGAAGCCTCCTGGTGCTATTGAAAGGTTACCTTTTCAATAGGTTGCAAGGCTTCCCTGCCCTATTTAATAGAAAGATAACCCATCTTTGAGAGCTAAGAGGCCAAGTTGAGATTTTTGTTTTATTTTTGAATTTTGTACACAGTCCCTTGTTACCCTGATTTCTGGGGTCCCTTGGGGGACACCTCAATGTGCTCCACATGATGGGGAATGGAAACTAGCCAGACCACAAGCAATAGCAATGTGAGAGGCAGGGTAACCTAGTGGGGTCTTTTTACCCAGTTTTTACAGGGTCAGGCCAAGCCAAAAACCAAACGAAAATGTCCAATAAATGGTTTTATTGAATGAAAGTCTCACGCACCAACGCAATCACTCACACACTCACTCAAGACCTATTAAGAAGCAAAAGAGAGGAAACTGGATAGGGGAGTATTGAAGGGGTTGTAGCTGGGGTAATACTGCACCTTTTCCTGAAATCCTTGGTCTGGGAAGAACAGCAGAGAAGTGGGGCTCAGCATGGAGAGGGCTGAGGGGATTACTCCATGGACAGAGCAACGGTCTGCTGGGATGACCAGGAGCTATCCGAAGAACCGCTCAAAAACTGGGACTATTTGTAGGGGGGGAAGTATCTGGAGGACTAAGCCTTTCCCAGGGAGAACAATGGTGTTGCAACGAGAACGAAGCTCCACCATGATAATTTCCTTTGCGTGATGGGATTACAAGGTGTTGCCAAAGTCTCAGGAATTTTCGGCTGCATTTGGTTGTGGTGTGACTTCGTGTAAATGGTCCTCGCTTGATAGGATATTTGCTCAACTTGGGGCAAACATGCTAATCTCAAGTCGGCATCTCAGGGGCTGAGGACCCTTTGTTTATTGTGAGTTTACACATCTTGAGGTCTCCTGGGGCTATGTGACTGGGGATTTTACTGGCCTGACCAGGTTTTCGGTCATTCAACCGTGACTGCCTACGTGCTCAGCCAAGCGACTTCTCAGGCACATGGAATCATGTTTAATATCAAAACTGTAGACCCTGGGATAGCATTTTTCCAGTGAAGTAACACCCTGAAGGTTCTTGGAGCATAAAAATGGCCCCTAGACCTGCCCCACTTGCCCACCCCTGATGTGGTGCCATTAAGAGAAGTATTTTCAGATGGGGAGGGTCACTGAGAGAAGTACTAAGAAGACCACTGCTCTTGTTATCGCCATGGCTGAGACAATCAAAAGATGAAAGGAGCATATAAATCCCTCTTCATCCATGAAACACTCCTCAAATTTAACTGAAAATTTAGTTCTTGAACCTTGGGTCTAACATTATTTCTCCTTGCTGATGTGCTTTTTTGGATGTGAAAAGCAGATTGTATCTAATCTGCCAGCTTCCTGTCTAGCTTGGCCTGATTTTGTGAAAGCAAAAGAAGAGACTGCCATGCAAGAAGCAACCTTCTCTTCCCACCTCGAGTGAAAATACAAGAAATGGATAGGATTCAAGATATAAGTAGGGGACAAATGTACAAAAGCCAGCTATAAAACAGTTTAAAATAATTATAATATATATTATTATATAAATTAACATTATAATATGTATTATATCATTTTTAAATTCCAAGAAAAAAATCATCTTTGCATCATCACTCTTGCTACTACTTTCTCTTGTTCTTGCTGTGGTTGTTAAAAGGAGGAGCATAACACAATTATCTCACAAGCAGATAAGACTTTTTCATGCAATGCACAATCAGCTTATGGCTACAAACCATGGTGATGCCCCAGTGCTACTTTAAAACATGGAGCCTCAGAACTTAGTACTAGATGTTGGATATACAGATTTAAATATGTGGATATTTGAATTGAATGTATGGATTCAAATGCTGAATATATGAATTACGGGGTTCATATTTTTTTTAAAAAAATCATTTTTTAAAAAGAATAAGAGTAAAATTACTTTATCTTTGAATACCTTTGTTTTTGTCATATGGAGTCCTTTTACAACAACAAGTGTGCCTTTGAGTCTGGTCAGTATCTGTGACCCACTGTGAAGCTTATTTTTAACATTTTTTAATTGACCGAGAACTAACAGTGTGACCAAATTGTAGAATCGTTTGGGATTAAGCCCTACTGAATTCTGTGGGACTTTCTTCTAAGTGATCATACTAGCATTGTGCTTTCAGGCTGCTATGTTATGGTCACCCTCCTTGAGAGCAAGTCTCACTGGAAGCAATGGTGTTTGCTCTTGAATCAACATTCATAGCTTCAGGCTATAAGATTGGATTTTGCTCCTATCAGAGCCCTGAGAATAGCCCTTGACAATCAACAAAATGATAGCAGGCAGCATGTCAGTTAATTCAGCTTGAAGAATGACACTATTTTTGCCATTAAAAGGCTTCTGCCCTGAACTTGTCTGTCAAAAATTAATCTCAGGATTGACTCATTCAACCCATTTGTCTAAGAGAAAAAGAGGAAGGACATCTTCATGTAAACCCAGGCCTTACGTACACATAAGCAGGCTCAAATTGTGTTAAGGGCAGGCACCTTCTTGAAAGAAATAATGCTCACACTTTAGGCTAGGTTTAGTGCTTAAGAATATCAAGGAAAGGCTTATGCCAGGCCCTCATCCTGTTTCTCAGTGATCAGCTGGATGCCTTTGGAAAGTTCTCAAGCAGAACAGGAGGGCAATTCATGTTCCCCTGCAGCTGGAATTCAGAAGCATCTCTGATCTTTCAGGTATTATGCACCTATTACGATTAGTAGCCATTGATAGCCTAGAGGGAGACAGGAAGAAAACTGTCTACCCACTTTCTCCAGAGCAGAGGTAACACTTGGCATTGCAGCGCAGAGTCAGAAGGGGCCAGACAGGAAAAGACTGTTCTGTGTATTCACAACAGCAGTGGTGGGTGTCAGGGTGAGAGGGTGATGCACAATCAGCAGAAACAGAGGGGTAAGACTATTTGAATGGACCAATATAGGGCAGGGGCTCCTCCTCTACATCCCCTGCTTCTTACCTTCTCATTTCTATTGCTGTCTGTGCAGTTTCTTCTGACTCCCGCTGCTTGTATTGGAAAAACAGCGATATAAGAACAATTTAAATTGAGTCAGGCTGTCATTGCATTTCTACCTGAAAGATTATGAGTCAGCTTCCTGTAATTTTGATTTGTGTATCTGGAAGATTTGTGCATCTGCCAGCTGTCATCAATATTTGGTTTTCATAAATCACATTTAGGCATTGTGCAGCTCTCCAGATATTGATAGACTACAACTCCCAGCATTCCTCACCATTGACTATAATGCCTTGAACTGATGGAAGCTACAGTCCATCAAATCTGAAAAGTCAGACAGTTCCCATCCTGGATGTAACCCGTGAAACAGTCTCCCTGATGACAATGGCTGGAATTCTCTATCACCTACTTAGCTGTCATGGTGTTACAGCTATCTTCTAGCCTGAACTTGTGGGATGTCAAATATCATTTTGATATCAATAATTTGGCTTTCTTCTACCATCCCTCTCCACGTGTCTGTGAGGTGCACCAGACAAGCCCGCAGTCAGGCTTGGCCCCTAATTGCTGTAATATTCCAAACAATATAGGCAAGCCAGAAATAGCTGTCTCACCGCTTTAGGAGACCTCAAAGGCAAGTACTCTATTATGTATGCGCGCTACTTACAAAGAACTCCCTGCCCTGAGCAGGCAGCTTGACAAGCTGAACATTCAACTGTCAGACACCACACATCTGCCTACTGGCTATTCCATTGTCAATTCGGACCTAACTTAATCATGCTAAATTCTGACCTTTCGGAGGCTTTGTCTCCAGCCCTAAACTCATTGTTTTCCCCAGTACAGACTAGCCTACGGTCATATTTTCCCTATAAAAACCCCTGATTCCGAGACCTTCCTCGGATCACTCCGGACTTTCATCCTGCCTTCCTGCCGCTTTGTTTGGCGAGCTGTCCCCTCCGTCCCATGTACTGAGACTTCATATCTCCGAACTCAATCTGCAGACTACCCGGGCTCCAGGACAGGTGTAGTATTGCCCAAATCAACAATCCCTCTTGAAAATACCTCTGTCCCACTCCAACCTTTATTTTCTATGGTTATCTGTGTGAGTGTGTTGCATACACTGTTTGTCTGTATTTTAATAAAGATCATAATTATTCTTATACTTTGGTGTGTTCCTTGGCTTGGCCTGACACCGTAGACATTGGGTAAAAGATTCCACTGCGTTGCCCTGCCTCTCGCATTGCTAGCTTGTGCTCTTTGACTAATTTCCCCAACTTGTTTAATTGTGAGTGCATTTAGGTGTCCCTCAATAAACAGGGTTACAATGGGCTTCCAGGACCTGGACTCAGACTCAGAGTGTGAGACAGCAGAACCTGCTCTGAGCCTTGGCACGGAGACTGTTATAGCAGGACCTGCAGAGCAGACACCCATCCCAGAGACAGAGCAGGGAGCTGTGCCAGCCCGAGCAAGGAGTCCTGCTCATTCTGACATGGAGAGTGACCTATCCACGCCTACCTTCGCCCAGTGTAGACACCAAAAGGGTCTCCTGCATCACTCCCAGCAAATTTATGCAGTAAATTTATGCCAAATAGCATACACTGATCTTGGAAACTATGAAAATGGAGCCTTTCCCCCTCTAGCTTTTGTCAGTAAGGAACTGACCGCTTCTCCTGTGCTTCTGTTTGCTGCCCTTGCTTGTATTTCTGTCTTGACTTGTGTTTGTTTTGCCTGCCTCTGATTTATGGACATTGTTGGGACCATTATTGCTTCTCATTTGCAAAGCTGTTTCCTTGCTTAAGTAAACTGACCACTTAAGTTACTGCTGAGTTCCTGACCTGTGTTTGTTATCAGCTTTTCCTGGCTGCCAGACCAGACCAAGCTTGGACATTAGCTATGTAACCACCTTAGTTACATAGCTAAGTAGTATCTCTAGGATCACTGCTCCATCCCCACTCACCAGGCAGCAGCTACTGTTGATTAGGAAGCAACTGACGAATGTTCCCACTCCCTTCCATGGGCAAGTTGTTGTGACAGGCAGAAGCAGGGTCTCTGTCTCAATTCCCACTCACACTGGAGATTGCTTGTGTGAAGGAGGTAAGTGGGAAAGTAAGTCAGCTGCTTCCCAACTGAAAGGGTTACAGATTCCTATTGCTTGCAGCAGCTGATACCTGATATATGTGGGGATTGGAGGACTTTCTCAGTCCCTACATATTTCCTAAAACAGTGAATATGTATGGATCATGCATACGAACCAGTCATGAATGCATAACTCTAGGTTATGGCTTCGTAATGCTTTAGTGAATTCTGGCCATTGAAACTAAGTGGCAATTCTTTGAGTATGATGGACCAGTTAGAGCTTTATGGAAAGAACATCTATACTTCAAGATACAATTCTGTAATACTGTCCTGGGAGTCTCATTAAAATGGCTGGGACTTATTTCTGAGTAGACATGCATAAGATTGCACTGTTAGTTTTTCCCAGAGCAGTTGTAAATTTTACCAAATTCTACCTGTGTTTCTCCACATAAACGTTTCTTTGTAATACATGCTGAAGTTCACAATAGAAGCCTCTCTTCAGTAATAGTTAGAGTCATTCTGCTGGTTATTTTTGAATGGCTTAATTTTAAAAACGTACATGGAAAGTAAGCTGGCAGAACACTCATCCCTCAAGAAAAATCTCCTCCCAATAACCTCAAATAGCAGCAGCATGCTTTATTCTTGGATGATCCTATTCTTTTAGAAGATCAAGGCTGGCATCCTGTTACTCAGGTATGACCTTCTAAGTTAGACCATTCTCATTTGCAATCATGATACTATTCTCTTCACTGAAACCTACCTTAATACCAGTCAACATCTGAAACTGCAGGATGATGTGTCCAATCCTCTTTTCACCAGACAGTAAAGCTATGGGCAGGAAAGCAGGGACCTGTGCAGGGCCATATCACAACTCTTCATCACAGCCTCTCTTGCTGGTGGGAGGGGGCCGGTCACATCATCCAGCAGCAGCCTCTTCAGCAGCAGCATGGGCCTCTGTCAGTTTGGATCACTGATTGGCTTTTGAAGCGAGTTTCAAGGAACAGATAAGGAGCTGAAGTGTAATTACAATATTGTGGCTACATGTTTGATGCAGAATCATAGCATATATATATATATATATATATATATATATATAATATTGTGTAGGATTTTCTTCTTTTCACAAATGCAGTACATAAATTCAAAAGTTACTGTGCTTATGATATTAAAGTTTTATGTGTTCTTCTTCATTAATAAATTTTGTGCTTGGCCACACCTTGATCACACCCTCAGGTTGCCTGGTCACACTTTCATGTGTGTGTCTTTGTTTCTGCTTATGAAATGTTGGAGGGTGGACAGCTCTCAGAAATGAAAATGGCATTCTCTCCATTCAATAGTGCCAGATTCCTTAGCCATACACCCACCAGGTGTCTTGTATAAGGCTGAGTCATCTAGCAAGGTTATACAAATGCAGATTTTGGTCTTTCCAGTGAGCTGATAAACATTTTCTATTTAGGCATTTTAAATTTTGGAAACGGGGAGCAGATGCTGGATTTGTTGCCCCATAAAGAGACCTCTTAAATTGGTATCCTGGAATAAGAATGGGACATATTTCTGGGTAAGGACTCTAATGACAGCCTCAGTTTGAAACAGGTAGAATGAAGAAGAGCAGAGAGAAAGTCAAAGTTACTGAATGTGTTTGACCACATTGCCCCTGCTTTATTGGCCCTTCATTGTCAAAGGGCATTATGAACACTCTACTTTGAGGTTTTAATGATTTTTTCCCTATTCTTTTAAAGAATACTAACCTTTTCAAGGTGCTGGAAGACAAGCATGATTTGGGGTTGGCAGATGGCAGGTCTGACAGAGAAATGAAATCCCCTGTGAGCTCTAAGCCAGCCAGCAGTCTGTGCTGAAATATTAAACAGGTTTTCTGCCCTGAAAAGGAGATTAAAAACTTTGCCATCCAAAGTCACTGTTGCCAGAGAACATCGGTGCCCCCGAGAAATAAGCACAGACTGAAGCAGGGATCAGATGGAAACCTAAATGTCTGTCATCCTACCAAAATGCCCAAGAAAGGGGCACACTGTGGGAGCTAAAGAGCTTGTCAGTCAAACAACATAGGGGCTAAGCCCAGTTTGGGAAATAGATTGCCAGTGGTGGGTCTCCCCAATCCCAGTCTCATGGTCTGACCACAGACTATTAATCTAAGATGGCTACCAATTCATGCAACATGAAATAGCGGAGACAATTCTTCTGTTCATGAAAGGAATGTGGTTAGTCTCCCACTGATCAGAGCTGTAACCCTATGTGCATTTCTCTGACCTTGTTCAACTACTTTCCACCCTGGAACTGAAAATGATCATTTGTAATTTCTCTTTCCCTACAAGGTAGGAGAAAAAAAAATCTGATTAGGGGGAGGTTAATTTGCAATAGAAAAACTTCTGAAAATGAAAACTTTAAAAAAAATTCTTCCCTTTGGTCTTGTAAGTCTGATTAGCTCTTCCTTGGCAGTATTTTTGTTTTTTCTGGAAGGAAGTTACATGCAGTTCTAGGTCATATGTAATTT